>JBBPUC010000767.1:0-11959 GCA_038094375.1 Tubosaeta aff. heterosetosa
CATGCAAGTCCTGGAACCTGACTTCGTGGTGAGATGTCCAAGTGAAATGCCGTTTTGAATGTGCTTCTTAGTAGGAGTCTCTCCGAGGTCCCACAATCATCATGCCCAGTCATGGAGGAGCGCCTTCCATCTTCTCTAACCCACAGGGGCAAGCCACACACTGAGCGCGCAGGTGATGTACAGTGAGTCAATGTCAGCGCAGGCGAAATCTTTGATTCTTAGGTGCGTTCCTCCCTTAGGGCCATTTACCTGGCTGCCGTTTCGACCATGGACGTTCACTTCCGACTCATCCAAGGTGTTGCTGTATCTTGTGAACGTCAGACGGCTATTGTCTAATATTAGCGCTCTTCGCCACTCGTCTCGTAGCTGCCATGAGCCCGCGCAACCTACGACGACTCGGTTAACATGTAAGGTACGCATAACTATTAGATGCAAAAGTGACTGAGTTGACGCTTTGTTGGTAACGAACACTCCGTCTGTGCGTGTTTGAATACGTCACACGCTTGATCTTTTTGTTCGTGCTACAACCTGCTCATTCTCAGGTAATCCTCCATTTTTCAATTGTTCGTCGGTTGAACAATTCGTTACCGCATCCTTATCACGTAATCGATTTCTTTCACTGTTTTAAATCCCATTCTCTTCTCCCTGCCACACAGAAACTTCTCTTTAGCTCGTTGGATTGTCTCTCATGGTCCAGTGCGGGCTAACATGTGCTGATCTGGAAGCCTGTTCCCAACCTCCCACTGTGCGTAGGGATGATCCAAGGCGAACAGTAATGTAACATTACTATATGCTGAGATCCACTTCTTAGCAAGTTGTGATCGTACGTATGCGCAAAGGCTAACCACGAGCAGAAACTCGAACGGCTATGTCAAGAATTATTCTAGTATCATTTTGTGTTTGTGTTCGTTGAGCACCAATACGTGTGCTACTGATTCGCCTACTAAGGGCATCAACCGCGGGACGACAATTGGCAAGCCTGCAAGTTGACGCTTCGCGCCCTAACAAAGCGTAGCACTCACCTTGCCCTTGCGACTAATACTGTTCTCGTGTGAAGGGCCTAAAGCCTGAGAGGCCAGGCATAAACAAGTCAACCTAGCTCTACTTCCTGGTAGGATTTCGGCTCAGTTTGGTTTTGTCTTGGTGCTTATCGGTACCCAGGAATCGGGCTCAGTCTGTTTACCTATCAGATTTAACCGACATGTGTTGTCTCAATCGATGACGCTTTGTACTATATAGACAGTCAAGAATTTCCCTTATCGGCGGATTGTGTGCTTTTCTTTTCGTACCGCTCGACAACTCATGGCACCTCGTATTTCACTGCAGAAGTATTGCAGAAATGGTATAATACTCGGACCAGCTGTCGAGACTCTGATACAATAGCCAGGCAAGTTCATCCGCATCAGGTACACTCCCCATTACCTCCATATCGGCTGACTTGCAGTGGTATCTAGTGCTCTCGTTCTCCGTACTTTGAGCGCTTCAGCGTTGACCCTCGCGCTGAACGTGAGTACTGCTGTGCTAGATCCTACCATCGATGTCGCATCGTCGCCGCTGCGGGTGATGTCGACATATTAATGTCATGTCGGTCGGGGCTGGTGCCATACACATTAATGTCTCGAAATTGGCCTAACCACAACGACTCTTCCGGTCACTACTTCCGACATTCCCACTAGGCAAGTATTTCACTTTGAAAAACGCTTAGGAGGCTAATGGACGCTCCAAAGATGACAGCTGCTTCACGCTTCCCACATTTTGTAAGAGCTTCCTCCAATTCTTGGAGTGTTCATACAACAAGCGGATGGTACTAGCTCTTTTAGCAGTGTTCCTTATACTCCTGTTGCTGAGACCGTACCCTTTAGCGTCGAGCAATTTGTTAGGGATGGCTCTAGTCTTGCTTTCTGTACGTTCTCCGCCTTTTTAACCCATTAATAATAGTTTGATTCCTAAATCGTTCACGTGCTTCGTCGATTTCAATAATTGTTTGATACCTTGTCGAAGTATGAAGATTAACTTATTTTTGACACGGCTGATGGTGACTGCCTTACTGTACTAAACAAAATTTTAACCATACTACTCTTTACAGTCTACGTCGGGTGGACGCTTGGAGGTGTACTGGTACGTGTTCACCCCAACTAGGAGAGAAGGCTTTAAACTAACATAATCTGCCATTTGCTGTCAGTGATTGGTGGGGCCCCGAAGCGAGTCGCATACTAAAGTTCTGGTGTAACAGCCATTGTAGCGACCGCTGTGAATGCCACGACAATACCTCACAGTGGTTGTCCCAAGGCCCTCCCAGGTATGTACGCTAGAAGTAAACTCAGAGAACTGCGGCTTACTACATAATCAGAAAGCAAGGGAGTTGTGCATGCTAGCGAGCTACCACATGGGACTGCGGTTGAATCTTCCTCCGGATGATTTATCACCCTGCCAAGTATCATAGAATGGCCCGCTGGAATGACTTCAAAGTTGTCAAGCGATGACGTTACCCAACCGCCGTTTTCAATTGCAGACTGACCCGGATACCTGACTTGGCCCGCAGACCAAGTCTTTCCCCGAAAGGGAATACAAGAAAAAAAAAAGGGCTGTGAATGGCGCATCGACTCATCCGAGTGTTTGCTCTCGTGCTGATTTCGATTACATCCAATCGGAGTTCTGCAATGTGCATCAATACTCTTCAGGAGTATGTAAATAAAACTGTCGGGAGTCCTGTTTACCAGTGGGTTCCATGCCTTTCTGGTCCTCCCG
Source organism: Tubosaeta aff. heterosetosa (assembly GCA_038094375.1). Lineage (NCBI taxonomy): Eukaryota > Fungi > Basidiomycota > Agaricomycetes > Boletales > Boletaceae > Tubosaeta > Tubosaeta aff. heterosetosa. The sequence goes on from JBBPUC010000767.1 coordinate 2,749, forward strand.
AGGTGCACTTTTGACCATCCCGGCGTCTAGACAAAGTTGTCTTTGTCGACGAGTCGGAATTTCTGTGGCGCTTAACGTACGTTAATTTGCTAAATAGGCTTGGCACCAGAGTTCGCCGTGCCGGAGGACACGAGTAGGCTCGCTATAAAAGCCAGCCGCGTCCTACAGGGTCCGCATCCTCTCTTATTTTTCTGTCTTGTCATCGCTCCTCAGTATGTTTGCCAAGCTTAGGTATGTTCTCTACCGCTTCGCACGTTTTTTGTCTATTGATTTGTTTGGGTGTCCAGCGCGCTCGCTCTCTTCGTTTCCCTTGTCTCTGCGTTGCAGGCGACAGTAACTTCTTCCTATGCTATCGCTGGTGGTGAAATCGGAGTCGACGTTTTCGTGAACAAGCCCGACGTTGGCAAATACAACTTTGTGCTACTTGGGCCTGGTTTCAACCGTGACCTCGAGGACAATGTGAAACTCGATGACAATAAATAGGTGGTCTTCGATATCCCTGCAGACACGCCTGTCGGGTAAGTGTTCTGTCATGAAGTTGTTGAATAATTGCCTGATGGACTTGAACGATTAGCCATGACTACCATATTGGCCTTGCTTACAGCGAGTAAGTGTGGTCTTCGTTCACATCCACTGAGTTTCTCTGCGGAAGAACGATCATTGACATGCTTCCTACAGTGACCCGCAGAATTTCGTCGCTGAGACTCAGGCCTTCGATGTCAGGCCAGTAGGTAGTAATTGAACGAAGAGCTGGAGGGTGTACTAGTTGGCTAAATTTTTTGTGATACACTTTCGCTCTTTCCAGTTTTCTTCACTGTCGCTTGGTCTCTTACTTTACAAGCCTATCCTTGGATTATTAATTGCCTGGTAGATTGCAGGTTCATGGATGGATCGGAAATGAACCAGCTTAAATCGCTCGTTTTGTCCCACTGCAGTTCCATACGCGCGTACATGATCTGCCTCCAAGTTTTTTTTGTGCCTTGGCATATGGGCTATTCCGAAACCAGCTCAAAAGACTCGCCGATTGTTAATATTGTCTGCACTGAACCTTACTTTGGGGTAGTTCGACAGAAAAAAGGCTGTACACCATTGAAACAGACCAGGCTCAACGCCGCCCCAGCCCACTCAGTTCCCAAGCCAATTTACGATGCATAAACGGCGTTTTTCCCGCCACCCACAGCACCCAATTCCTCAACGTTCCCTTGCTGATCGGTAACCACCAAAAGATCCAGTCCTCGCCATCCATGTCCATGATCGACAGGAGGCCTTTGGTAAGCCGGATGACTTCAAGCGCTCGCGCGTGGCGCAGCGCGGCGAAATCGCGCAAGATCTTGTCTGCCTCTGAGAGAGGTTGCGTTTCGGCCGCATGTATGTGCTTTGTCAGTGCCTCTCCCAGAAAGACGGCATCGCGCAGCCCAAGGTTCATGCCCTGGCCACCAGCAGGGGAGTGAACGTGAGCTGCATCCCCGACGAGGATGATTGCACCACCCTCTGGCTCCGGCTGAGGTGAGGTTGACGAGCCAAGGCGAGCAAAAAACGTATCAGCGATCGCGGCATGATTCCGGAAACGGGTCGCCCAGATAACGTCCTTGATGCGCACGGACTTGGACTTGGGGTTCATGCGAGGATCGGAAGACAAAGCGTACGGGCCAAATCGATCGACGAGGTTCTGGAGATATGCCTTGCTGGGTGAATGTGGAATTTCCCCATCCTCCAAAGGGACACCCGAGCCAATGCGGTGCAGACGGCCAGCGGGAGTTGAACGACCGTTGGCGACGAGAAAGTCATTGAAAGTAGTGGGCAGAGGTGCACAGAGAAAGAAACTGCCCGGGCACAAGGTGGCTGCGTAAGGAATGTCCTCTACAGGAGCGTCAAAGGTGACATCCGCGAGGACCGTCTGAGCAAGGTTGGACATATTTTCAGCTTGTTTGCTCATCGGATCTGTAAAACTGATGCCAGCGGTAGTACGAACCTAGGTCGAGTGTTGGGTCATCAAACGCACAACCTGTCAAACAAGGGCTCACCACTGATCGCGCCCCATCGGCGCCAATCACGTATCTAGTGGTGATGACTCTGCCGTCTTCAAATGCGACATCCGTCAACGACGCATTTTCTGTGTTGCGTTTCAATTCAACCACTCTTAGAGGCCGTTGGACAGACACGCCAGAGCTAGCTAGCTTCGTGACAAGGACTTGCTCCGTCAGGATCTGAGGAACGATGACAGCATACGGATGGTGGGTGTATCCATTCAGATACGAAAAGTCAGGGCGAACTAGAGCAGTCGAGCGCGTGCCAATCTCGAGTCCTGTCGTTTTCGTTCCCTGAGATATAACATCATCTGCGCACCCAATGGTGTCTAGTGCCTTGCTTAACGAGTCAGACGAGAGGTGCGGAGCAGGGGATAGCGTTACCTCGAGAGAAGCTGCCTGAACCACGAGGGCACGAGAGGTGTTCTCGCCATTCTCCACAGCGTCAACGATGACAAAGTCATGAAACCCATGGTGAAGAAGCGACAAGGCGGTTGCAAGACCAGTTGGACCAGCACCCACGATGAGAACGGTGGTGGAACTAGGAAGTGACATTGTGGTAGACCGTAACTTTGGGATTAGAGTGGACCATCATCGGAGGGGCAAACGCTCCATTTGATTGGTCTACGGTACCCGGTAAAGAGTCATTTGTTGGCTATGCATGGCTGTGTTCACTACAGTCCAAAGAGGTGACACTGCCTTGCTAGCGCGGCTGTGCTCAACTACGCCTCAGTGTGGCGATGTCCCATCCATCGCGTATATAAGTCACCCCAGGCATAGATCCACCCCATCACTCAACGACTTCCCTCTCAAACAAGACCAGCTTCACAATGACCCACGACCATGTAAGCACTGATCCCACCACACGATTGACCCACTGACAAGTCTCGCTCTCGACAGAATCACCACCATGCCAAGCTCTCTCACGAACTTATCGCTGGTGCTGTTGCCTACGAGGTCTGCTATCGTCTCTTGCGATGGGATAGATGCTGACTGTACTGTAGGCGATGAAGGTGCACCATCACCACCAAGAGCAAAGGGGTGAACATGTCAGCCATGCCAAGGCAAAGGAGATCATGTACGTGCACGTGTTGCATACCCGTTATGTGTAGCGCCTAACGTGTGCCACCAGGGCGGGCTTCGGTGGGGCCATGCTTGATCGTGTGATTGAGACCAAGGGTCTCGATATGCTTGATAGGGCCAGGGATAATCGTTATGATCATCAGGACCACCACCACCACCAGCATCATCACAGACGTTGAGGGCCTACGGGACTAATACATTTGGACTTTGTTAAGGACGTTGATTTGAATGTGACCGTATAGGAGCATGGGCTGTATTTGAGTGGTGCTTTGCCATTCTAGCGCGAATACGGGCAAGTTATAACACCAAGGTGGTCGTCTGTTTGATCCGATCAGTACCAGAGCTCAGTTAATTGGTTGTGATAAAGTGCCGATCCTGTCGACGGTTTGCCTCGGCTCGGCAACCTCGTAGGCTGGCTGGTCGCCTAGACTGGGAGCGTAGGCTCTATTCGAGCGCCGCTTCCCCATTCCAGTGTGAATACAAAGAAGCTATGGTGCAGGAAAGGGATCACCTGTTTGATCCGATCAGTGCCAGCGCTCAGTTGATGAAGTGTTGATCTGTCTCTCAACACATGTAAGGTTCACAATCACAGAAAAATTACAGGATGAGTAGGGATAACAATGAAGTCGAGATTCATAGAGTCGTCAGTAGAACATCAAGAGACCAGCCCTCAGAAAACAGGCAAGAACGAAGCCATCAAGGCCGCCCCAACCCACTCAGCTCCCAAGCCATCTTGCGTTGCACAAACGGAAGCTTGCTCCCCACCCAAAGCACCCAATTCCTCAGCGTCCCCTTGCTAATCGGCAACCACCAACAGACCCACTCTTCACCGTCCATACCTATGATTGACAACAGGCCTTTGGTGAGTCGTATAACTTCAAGTGCTCGTGCATGACGCAGCGCGGCGAAATCGCGCAAGATCTTGTCCGCCTCGGAGAGTGGTCGCGTCTCTGTCGCATGCATGTGCTTCGTCAGTGCCTCGCCCAAAAAGACAGCGTCGCGCAGCCCAAGGTTCATACCCTGGCCACCAGCGGGGGAATGAATGTGTGCCGCGTCGCCAACGAGGAGTACCACACCGCCCTCTGGTTCTCCGGGGCTCAACGAACCAAGGCGGGTAAAAAATGTATCCGCGATCGCGGCGTGATTCCGGAAGCGGGTCGCCCAGATGACGTCCTTGATGCGTACGGACTTGGACTTGGGGTTTATATGAGGATCAGAGGACAAGGAGTACGGGCCAAATCGATCCGTGAGCTGTTGGAGATACTCCTTGCTAGGCGACCGTGGAATCTCTCCTTCTTCCAAAGGCACACCTGAACCGATGCGATAGATACGACTAGAAAGCGTGGAATGACCATTGGCGACGAGAAAGTCGCTGAAGGTAGTAGGCATAGGAGCACAGAGGAAGAAGCTGCTCGGGGACATGGTGCCCCTGAGGCGAACATCTTCTTCTGGTACATCAAAGGTGACATCTGCGAGGATCATCTGTGCAAGGTTGGTCACCTTTTCCGCCTGTTTACTCGCTGGATCAGCGAAACCGATGCCGGCGGTAGTACGGATCTATGTCGCGTAAGTGGCACGTGTAGAGGAACAAGGCAGTACAGAACTGACCACCGAGCGCGCGCCATCAGAACCAATAACATATTTCGCAGTGATAACTCTGCCGTCTTCAAATGCGACATCCGTCAGTAACGGATTTTCCGTATTACAATTCATGCCGACCACCTTCAGAGGTCGTTGAACCGACACCCCAAAGCTAGCGAGCTTCGTGACGAGGACATGCTCCATCAAGTTCTGAGGAATGACGAGGACGTACGGGTAGCGCGTGTACCCTTTAAGGGCGGATACGTCTGGGTGGATCAGAGGGCCGGAACGGGTGCCAATCTCGAGTCCTGTTGTTATCGTTCCTTGGGATACAATTTCGTGTGCACATCCAATGGCATCCAATGCCTTTGCAAGAAGGTCAAACGAGGTAGAGGAGGAAAGAATGGGGTTACCTCGAGAGTGGCAGCATGAATGGCAATCGCACGAGAGGTGTTCTCGCCATTCTCCACGGCGTCGACGATGACAAAGTCACGGAAACCGTGGTGAAGAAGAGACAAGGCTGCGGCGAGGCCAGTTGGGCCTGCACCCACGATGAGAACAGTGGTGGAACTAGGCATTGTGGTGGTGGCGCATACCACCGGGGATTAAGTAGGCGGGCCAAGACATCTCGTCAACGTCCAGGCAAAACATTGTTGATGACAAATCACTATGCACCTTCTAATACAAACAATGAATAACGCCTAGTAATAGGATGTGGATAAAATGCGATTGGATTCATGATCGTCAGCAGGCATCAATAAACGAACGAACCCTCCATAAAAGACGGTGGTAGTTGGCATCCGAGTAGTCAAATATAGCGCTTAGAGCGCCTTCCGGAACAACTAGCTTTTCCGGACTCGTCTGAGGTATATGAAGGCGATAGCCTGTCGTGTGTGCGCATCGCATAGCTTTAGCCTACAGTGACGAAGTAGTCACCAGACATGCAAGCACGAGTAACAACCAACACAACATAAGAGGTCTATGCCTCTTCGCACTGAGCATGTGCGAAGCAAGCCAATGTCAGCGAGCCCAGACACGGCAGAGACATGCATACCTATTCGTCGTGGACGGCTGACTTGTGATCTTGACCGTCATGACAGCGACAAGCCCATCGATGGCATTCGTACCAGGAACAGCAACGCTCTGGTAATGATTAATGCCAACGCTGGAGTTCTGGAGCAACCCAGAAACGTAGTTGACAGATGTGTGGTAGGTATAGCCATTGAACGACGTCTGGCCCGAATAGGTGCTTGTATTCGTGAGGTTGGAGGTGGGGATGATGCTTGACTGTGACGTGGCGTTGCCAATCAGCCAGTCGCGTCCGAGGTCATATCTACCACATCGTGTTAGTTCAGATTCACGTTGTATTCTGGACACGGACCCGTTGATAATGATATTATGTTGGTCTGTGAACGATCAACGATCGTCGATCAGGTTGAGAAAGGAAGCTTGTGAAACCAGGGCAGGGCACGCACCGGCGATCGGCATCTCGTACGAAACGGCCATAAAAATTGCACCACTGTCGGCATCGTGCCCGTTCTGGATCCAATACCGGATATGATTGCCGCCTTCGATCGTTTCTTCGCAAGTGCCTAGTTGTACATTGCCATAATCCCATCGAATCTCAGCTGTTTGGTTGACTGGCAGCCGGGAAACGTAAGTGCAAAAGAGGGTGAGCACAGAATGCAACACCACCGTATCCGTTGCCATCACCGAGGTTTGCGGCTTGCGCGTCGCCAGAATGCTGACCCAAGCATTCAGTTGAGAAACCGAATGACCTAGAGAAACGGTCGAGGGGAGCCCATTGTCAGGGACCAGACACATACTGGTAATAGTTGATAAGCCCTCCGTTGTTCACACTACTTTGGAGTACAGCAGAGTCAGAGTAGGCTGAAAGGATGACATTGAGGGGTTCGCCAAGCCCAGGAGGATATGTATCTTGCACTTGCTACGGAAGCAATGTAATGGAAATGACATCACGTCAGCGTGGTATGAAATGCAGCACGCACTGTGAGCATGCTGCCCCCTCCGTTCATTGGAATGTAGTAGCCATAGTTTGTCTCGCGGCGTTGGGGTGGTGCTGGAGGTTTCAAAGAGCGGGCCGAGCCCAGGAGTAGCATCAGGGTAACAAGTAACCAAGCGCGACGGGAAGTGTGCATGTGTGTGAGGAGCAGAATCGATCCGCCAGGTATGAAGTGAGATGAGGGAGGGGAACGGAGAATGAAGGAAAAGGGACTATCAAGACCTGAGGAGTGTCAGAAATAAGGCCCATTTCTTCCGTTATTATTCTTGTACGTTGAGCTGGCCAGAGTCTTATGTAACTCAACTTCAACTCTCTCCATCGAGGTCACTCAGGTAAGCCTGTACATACTTCCAGCAAGTGTGTTTATGGGCGAGCTGGTCGGCCAGAAAATTATTACGCCACTCTCCTCAAGCGGTTACTGGGCGCTGCTTTAGCTAAACACCACATGTACCTTGCCACCTCCCGTGGCAGAACTCGCCCCTTTCGGACTTTCGTAGCCTCTCAACATGTGATGAATAATTACCAAGATTTGTCCTGGCATAATATCTTAGAATTCACAGCCAACCTTGCTATGGTATACATGTCGTGTCACAGGAGACAATGTCCAATCGATAAAGGCCGTAGGCCCTCAGTGCCTGTGATGATGCTGGTGGTGGTCCTGATGATGATCATGGCGATTATCCCTGGCCCTGTCAAGCGCATCGAGGCCCTTGGTCTCAATTATACGATCAAGTATGACCCCACCAAGGCCCGCCCTAATCCCACCCATGTTAAACACTAGCACCCGTGCGTATGGAATGGACGTACGCGATCTCCTTTGCCTTGGCATGGCTGACATGTTCACCCCTTTGTTCTTGGTGCTGATGGTGCACCTTCACCGCCTACAGTACAGTCAGCATCTATCCCATCGCAAGAGACGATAGCAGACCTCGTAGGCAACAGCACCAGCGATAAGTTCGTGAGAGAGCTTGGCCTGGTGGTGATTCTGTCGAGAGCGAGACTTGTCAGTGGGTCGATCGTGTGGTGCGAGCAGTGCTTACATGGTCGTGCGTCATTGTAAAGCTGGTCTTGTTTGAGAGGTAAGTCGTTGAGTGATGGGGTAGATCTATACCTGGGGTGACTTATATACGCGATAGATGTGACATCGCCACACTGAGGCGTAGTTGAGCACAGCCCACTAGCGAGGCAGTGTCACCTCTTTGGACTGCACTGGGGGTGCGCGGTGTGGGGAGGCAAGAGAGGTGGCTGAGAGAGTGGATGGTGTGGGCGAAAGCGCGGAGCGCTTTCCGACCCCGGACAGCAGGAGGAGCTGCGAGGGTGGGTGGGAACACCTCGCAGAACACTCGGCCCATAAGCTGACGTGCTCAGGATCCCAGGGAGAGATGGCTGCGAGACGCCGGAAACGTAGTTTGAGGCCTGGGAGTAGTGGGTGGGTGCGATGAAGAGCGGCGAGGACTGAGCCAGGCATGACGAGTGTGGCGCGGCGCGAGACAACAAGGCGCCAGCGAACGCCGCTTCCCCTGCGCTTGTCCGAAGACTTGGCTCTACGGCTGTGCTCGTTCCTCCCGTAGACCATGGCCAGGCGATCCTACGCAGGTGGGCGCTGAGGACTTCCCGGCACCGGCCGATATGTATCTTGCACCATCACCGCCTTGTTTTCCTAGTGAAAACATCATGTTCGGGGATGCGGTGGAGGGTATATCAACGTGTTGACCGAAAAAGGTCTAAGCAATCTTATCTTTTCCTGGCGAGATATTTGCAGACTGGGGCGATCCATTTTTTATCTTTGTATGGGCCTCGGGCTCAAATCCTACCTAGTGCTGATTTTAGTTCAGAAATATCCTATTCTGTGATTGCATGACATTCACTGATGCTACCATAGTACTGCATCCCCTATAATCGCATTGACCAGCCAAAAACCTCCGATGAATAGCTTTTTATGGGATCTTGACTCTCCGGTAGCCAGTACTCGTCGATCGAGGACGCAGGTGTTAGACTGTGCTGGCTCGTGCATTAGTTTTTTTCTCCCTGGGTATGTGCAAGCACTTGTCAATGTCTTTTTTCCGGCTCCCGGATACGATACAGCATGCCTGAAATGGTTCCGGGCCAGCTGGTCACCACCACGAGTTCGCTCGACGTTAAATGCTGTTTGACCTCTGTGCTGTTGAACGCTTGTGTGGTCTTGTTGCATACGTGCGAGAACGGCAGACATTTAGGCGTGAGCTAGAGGTATGACTCGAGCCTGGTCAAGACACTGGCCTTAATCTTATATATAGCTCCAGCTTACAGTTTTAGACATATGACTTGACAGAAGCAGCTGGTGATGGCTACCGGACTGTGAAACAAGTTCTGTAGCATACGCAACCTGCTCGCCGATCGTACTTGTACTTTCAGTGTTCACACAGTAGTGACTCAAACAATTGCACAATCAATCATTTCAAACAGTACACAGTACATAGCGCATTCCAAGAAGTAATAGTTATTTCTCAACCAACAT
>JBBPUC010000768.1:0-11939 GCA_038094375.1 Tubosaeta aff. heterosetosa
TGACCGGATCGCTTTAGCTACGCCCCGGCGTATCAGCGTTTTGGATCTCAAATATCAGTCATCCACTTCATCGGCCCCAACAAACCTTGGCTTTGCATCCCTCGCCCTGCGTCTGGCTCTTCTACACAGTCCTCTCACATGGTTGCAGATCCTTCCACTGAAACTTTTACCCCTCAGCACGCATACGACTACGGTTCTCTCGTTGACCGTTGGTACAGCGTATATGATCGACATTACCGGTCCCATGCTGCGGACCCCGTTTTTAAGCCTACCAAATACACCTCTGCGTGGAATGAAGAGGGCCTCTGCGACACCGGTGCCACAGACGGAGTACTGGGACTAGAGGAGTTGCGTCGGATGGCCGTTGAAGGCATGGGGACGTCGGGAGTTCGGGCACCTCAGCCCCATGGCGAAGGGGAATATCGGACTATGCCCTTGGAGGGCCGTTTTGACTTGATCCGTCCCCGAACACGTGCGGAAAAGATGCAGATGAAAGCGCAGGAAGATCGCGTGGAAACACCCGAATCATCCACATCCTCAGCAGAATCCCCCACAACACCAGAACCATCCACTCCCGTCGGACAGATTATATCGCTGCCACCGGGTTCTCCTGTCAGATGGACGACACTACCTACTCCAGGAATTAATGACATTCCTTCTGCCCCCCATGCACGGCTGGTATCTCTTCCCCCTACGCCTTTCCGCCCTTCCTCTGCACCACGTAGATCCACCCGTATCACTCGAGAAGTGGGAGCTCAGACTGTTTCTAGCCAATCACAAGAGCAAGACTCAGGACGAATGGAGTTGTCTCAAACGCCTCCAATGTCAAACTCTTCTGTAGAGACACCTCCGAATGGCGTTTCTCCCGCTTTACCTGACACGTACTTCTCAAAGATATGGGACATTGATCGAAACTGGTCATCTGCTTCACCTTCATCTTCCGAAACGTCATTAACTACAATGGAGCCCAGTCCTTCAAAGTCGCAGCCTACTTCCAATGCACTTTTCAGTACTTCCCGTGTATCCATCATTCCAGAGACATCCCACAGCGAAGGGCAACATCGAAACGCCATTGGGGAAGAAAATAGACCACTAACTCCCAATCTCGCGAAGGTGAAGCGCGTCTTTCCTTGGGAAGAACGCCCGCGCTACACCCCCGGGCGAGTGTTTCCTGATGATGGGTCACCATTCGGTTCTCTTCGTCGCCCTCCTGCTTTCGCTACCCCAGAAAGGAAGGCTACTTTTCGTTCCCCGATGCCATCCCCTTTGATTGGTTTTCCGCCATCGTTCCAACCGCACTATCCCTGGGACGGACCACCCTCACAGAGGCATCTTAGCAAGACTGCGTGGTCCGCTCCCTCTCCAAGCCCTTTAGGCTTTGTGAACGGACTAGACAAGGCAGATACCAACAGTCAAGATGGTGATATTGAAGATGAGGTGGACTCTGAGGAAGAAGCGATAATGAAATCGCGAAGTGCTAACATCGATAAAGCGAAGCGCGTCCCCAAGTACCGTTCTATTGGCGTGCAAACGGACGCAAGAGAATTACGTGAGGAAGGTGTTCAAGCTGCGACCACACCTGCAGCGGAAGGGGCATCTACCTCCCTTCCACTATCTCCTCCTATACCCGATCCTCGTCGTTCGCTTTTACCTTCTAATTCACGGGACCACGGAACACCGACCACGCCCGCATTAGATGAAGTTGGCATTGTAAACCTTTCCTCTGTCACCTCGCCCAAACTTCCTGCCAAGAGCGTGGCCAGTGGCGTTGCGCTCTCTCACTCTCGTAAAGGGTCTCGGGTGTGGGACCCAGCTCGCGGTGTTGATGTATTTAAGCGAGGATCCGAAGAGGTTCTTGCAAAGTTTATGAAGACAGGTTCTTGGGAGGACCGTGCGTAAACCGTACTGTCTTGTACCGCTCGCACTTTTCAGGATGTTTTATGCACGTCTCGTTGGTTTCTTCACACGCACCTTTCCAAAGTATAGCAACTCATTATCGTTTCCAAGAACACTGTATGTTCGCTGTATTTCTTGTGCAGTTCTCTCTTGTATGCCTACTGCGTAGACATGCGTATCACCCGAATGCATTCACTGAACAACAAAGATTCCCTTTGAGCTTCCAGGGCCTGCAGATTTTACCAAGTCAAATGATATAAGTGCACTCAACGTAGTGAGTTCACCTGGCACTTTAAGAGTGCTATTCACAGCACGGGATAGCGGCCACATACCATACCCAGGCGACATTCGAATCTATATGGTGTCCGATTTGAATGGCCCAGGTACGTGCCTTGGCGGATGTGGGGAAAGTTACTCTCATCTATACTGATTCTACCAGAGAGTCAACGACCCTGATCATCTAAGGCTGCATGATGGAGACTCTTTCTTGAATCTAACCACCCAATGTGGCACTGATGGAGTCCGGCCTCGTCGTCCTATTCGTGGCCCCTCTGGACCATTTTATTTACGTTAGACATGCCAGGCCTGAGTGAAAAGACAAGGCGGATTTCACCTGAAAGTGGTTTGGTCCAAGGCTGTTCCAAGTCAGCTGTCAGCCCAGAAATAGAATATCATGCAGTGCGTGCGCACTATATAACCCTGCACGTCGTGACATTGTTCGGCAGCCTTTATCACTGATCATGGTGCGTGGAGACGCGCGCCCGCTTTCCGTGCGTTGACCGTCCGTCCAGTCGTCTTTTCTCGGCCTCGCCCAACAAGTCTTCTCTTCGGCCACCAGCGGTGGATCGTCCGAAGATCAGGGTGAGTCTGCGCCGATAGTGATCTCGATCGATGGCGATGTGTTATCATAGATGACGTTCGCAAGACGGGTGGGCAGGAATACAATGCCCCCCACCACGGCCAGCGGCCTCAGGGCGGTTGTGAGTACGATGCCACGCTCGATCCTCACCATGATGACGATCCATGCCCGCAGACAATGCAGACGAGGTGGTGTCTCACGCAGAAGAAGACGGTGGGGAAAACCAGGAATATATTCAAAAGGCTATCCAGCACGTCCACAACAACCCTGTACGATGTCTCATCTGATCTGAGGCTTATCTCCAATTGATCATTTTGTAGGATCAGCATCACGAGCAGGTGAATGGGAGCGATCTGGCCAAGTATGGGCCCTTGATTATCAGCGTACTGCTACACCTGTCGTGCCCTGATCTTTTACTGACTTGTTGGCTAGGCTTTTTCGTCCGTCTCCTCCAAGTCTGGTTTGGACATTGGCTCCCTCGTATCGGGCGGCTTAGGGGGAGGTGGAGGAAACCAGCTCATGGGCGCGGTCATGAAAGAAGCGGGTAATGCCTTTGTTGGCGGAGGTGGTGGCGAAGACAAGCAGAGCTTCATGAGTGGCGCTGCGATGACGCTCACAAAGGTCGTGGCGCAAAAGCAGCTTTCTTCTTTCATTGGAGGGTCCAACAGCGGGGGACTAAGCATCCTCAGCAGTATCGGAGGATCGGTAAGCGTCATTGCATATTTCGTATCCCCCATTTTGACTGATTTCATGTATTCAGTTGCTTAAATAAGATGTGTTGATACGATTTATCAGCCATGTATAATAATTCCTCATTGAAGGCGAAGTGAGAGTGCAAGTCGAATATATGAGCCGTATGAGAGAAAAAGTTTGAGATGGTAGACGGAGTGGATCTTCTTGAAAAGCAAGTATCAAGTCGTTACCCTCAACACACATGAGAAAAGAGAACCGTATAGATTCGGTGTCACAACAGTCCACACTTCCGAGCCGGTGAATGACGATCGTCACGGTCCGTCCGATGTGACGGTAAATAGACGACCCACATCGTAGCGACTTGGCTTGCGTCTCCAGGATATCGGATGGCGATATCCGGTTTTTGAGGTCCCTGTCTCCATGAGGTTACAGGCTAGCAGATTCCCGTGTGGCGCTATGTCTAGTTGTCCACCCACGACCAAGAACTGACAGAAGACAGCTTCGGAGAGCCCGAGCAGCCAGACAATCCTATGGTTGCGGTGATAGGGAGTGCGTCAGCGAGCCTGGACATAGCGCCTGGGATAACGTCTTTCCAAAATTGAAAGAATCTGACAAGGACAGCAAAGAGGAACAAGGTGATGATGTAGTGGAAAATGACGTATCCGATGTAGCTGGTGTCACATCGCGGCGCGGGAGAGATCGGGGAGGATGCCGTTTTGGCAACGGGGAAACCTTCCTGCGAGTGACGTTGCCACTTTTTGTGGGTGATGTGAGAATTGGCGGTGGCGTGGACTCGGTAAAAGCTTCCAGAGTTGGTTGCGGTGCTCGAACCATAGGGAACGGCGATAAACGGGGGAATGAAGACACGAAATCCGCTGGCTGTAATAGGGCTGGATGTGGCGCCGGAGCAGGAGTGGTAGTAATAGAGTATGTAGCCGCAAGCAAGTTTTGTGTGGGCCCATAATTCCTTTGAGATCGCTCCGAGTAGCTGTCCCTTACGCTGAGGAAAGAGAATCGATCCGTTAACTCGTTTACATCGTTCCCGTGGGAACGTAAAGAGGCATTATGATTCGGGTATCTTTCCCACTGAAATGTCGAGAGTAATCGACGAGGTTCGAGTGAGAATGGATCATAAGAGCGAGTTGAATGGTAAGGTGAGGGAAATGCATATAGCGGTGCGGTGTACTTGTCGAGTATGTTGTTGTCATACATTTGGGAAGTTGTTTTGAAAGAATGATCCTATAGAAAATGAGTGCGTGGGCTAAGCTACGTCAAATATCTTTACCAACCTCTTGAATAGGATCACACTCGCCAGCGGGGCTTGACCGAGATTTAGTAGGCGCGCAAGGCCTTTGCGCATCATAGATGGTAGATTTTTTGATACACACGCGTGAGGTATTATGCAACAGAGTCGCCGGTTCATAGGTAGGCCTTTTCCCCCAGCTCGTGTTTGGCTTCTTTCTACGATTCCTTCGATTCTGGAACTGCGAGATGTGAATATAAATCTCGCATTCAACAGCGCTCATACCCAAACATGGATCTGTCGGTATGTCATGCCAGACTTCTTCGCAAGAAGCCTTTTATCCGCCTGGGTAGGAAACGTGTTTTCGCCAAAAAAATGCTCTAGAAGTGGAATATAGCCCTACAACAATCATCACGAGCTTTAGCACGGCGAGGAAAGTCCACTACGAACTGCATTGAAAGTTTGTCGGGGATTAGCATCCTTTGCCACTTTGTTACTGTGGCAAGCTATCTGTCTTGTTGGTTTCCGACTGCTTTCATATGCCGTGACGCCGTCTTCTATCCAGGACCTGACCTTGGTCAAGTACAGACTTGCAAACATGTCCAGAATTCGTCCTTCTGATTCACCAGGGAAAGGGAAATCATTGAGTGCAGCAAATGCATTGCTAATGGCCTTTTCGTAGTATGTCCGAAGGTCCAGTGCACGAGCATTATAAACACGATTCATTTCATTCGCGATCCGTTCGTCTGCTCCAATGGCAACGAGAGCTGGATATAGAGAAGGCGGATCCGGTAGACAAAGCCGTGGTATCGCAGGTGAACGGCAAGTTGGAAATCGGGGTTGTGATATGCTTGTATCCCGGATAAAACGTTGCGCATCACGAACGATATCGCCCAACACGGAGACGACGGTGGAAGAGTTCATGGTGTTGGTTAGTGAGAGTTCGTGGCCTTCGATTCTGAAACCAGGGCGTCGAATTATCTAAGCTTGATTTTGAGGGTCCGCATTGTTCTCTGAACAGCCTCTACTGAACAGCTACTGACATTGTATCTGCAATACTTACTGGCGGTGAAAACTTATCAGCTCACGATTTCGCTTGGTCGATGACGCTGATTATGTTTGCCATACAAAACTAACTCCGGAGTGCACTGTCCTGCTACGGATCGTTAGGGAAGGCCTCACTCAGATCTAGCAAACGATCGCTGACAAAGCGCGGCAAATGGTAAAAGTGTATAGGCAACATTTGTTTGGTAGCACGGGAACTGAGTACTGGCGCACTGGTGGATCAGTTGGTCATTGCGCCACCCTTCCTTTATGAGCAGTGGGTTGAACCAGACCATGATATTTTGCGTCCTGGATACGCTGTCGCTCTACTTCCGGAGCATCTTGAAGATAACGATACCAGGTCTGAGGAGACGATATGGGGATGGCCAAAGAATATTGAGGCCAGTGCCGCGGCCGTTGGAGACCAGAAGGTGTGAGTGACGGACATGGTCACTCTTCACTGGAATTTTATTGCCGCTACTTTAGTAAGCGGGGAGGGGTGTTGCTAGTGCGACTGGAGCGGGCAGGATTCATGTGCTTGTACTAGATCCTGCTGCTTACATTTTACTAACAGCATGAATTTAATTGAAGGTACGCCCGTACACTCTACACATAGCACACCATATTGGCTGGCGCGGCTTGACTGTGTGATCTAAAGGGCAACGGTCCGAGGGCTACGAGAGCACACGCATAGAGATCCGATGCGGCACAGGATTCTCTGCACGAAAGCGAAAGCTCGTGTGGACGTGCAGTCGAGTACGAATTCAATTTGTCTGAACACGGGAGGGAAAGCGCTGAGAGTGGATTGATGGCTATATCTGCAACCGTAGAAGCACCCGAGTCATGGCGAGCACAAGAACCGCGAGGAGACTAACTCTGCTGAGATTGACAGAAAAGGGCCCACTATGCGCAGGCTACGAAACGGACGATGGTGCGAAAGCCCTTACATTCCGAAAACGGGAACATGAATTGCCCGTTAAACGGTAGACGGCATAGTGACCCGGAAGTGTGAGGCAGCTCCTGGTTAGCTCCTTGGTACCATAGATAATGAAGTGGTACCTGAAGAACTCGTAAATTCCGGAGAGAACGGGAGCGGAGGCTGTCGAGGAGCCTTCCAGTGGCGTAATATTGCGGCGGGTGTTGCACATTCGACTGAGGAAGCGCTGTGGTAACGGCGGTCTTCTGTTTGCCAGGCAGTCCGCTCCTGTCAAGTGAAGCCTATCGGATAACACTGAACGGTATTGGCTAACTGACGAAATTCGCAAAGCAGTAGAGACGGCTGAGGTATGTACATCTGTGCGGGCGGGTGGACCCTCTCACGAACAGCCTAGGGCGCGGGGCCTCGTGAAGGATCCACCGGAATGATATGGCTAGGAACATCATGAAGAGGATCGACTCGGCCGAGATCATCAAGCGCGGGCTATGGAATGAATGATAGTGTAATGGCCGCCACATCCTCCAAGTTCCGAAAATCAAGTGGGGTGTTAGATGGTGGGCGACACGGTGACCCGAACGAGTGGTTTAGCTAATCCACTTTTTGCTATGTTTGATGGGTAGGCAGCAGAGCGAAGTTTGTGAGGGAACAGCTACGGCTCTCCAAGTCTGGAGAAAACAAACGTGGCGAAGAGGAAGATGTGGAGGAAACCTCTGGCGAGGTATCCCGGTAGGTGTCACGGATTCGACCAGGGAAACGTCGCGGCAAAGGAGCAGTCTTCCGCTTTCTGGAAAGTTCGTTCTTGTCGAATGAGCTCGAGGATGGCACCAATGTAACAGGTTTTGAGACAGGATTTGAACTCCGGAAACCATCCAAGTCTGGGACGCTCGCTCGGACTATTGGATAACGCTCAGCAATATTGGCTGGCCAACGGTATTTACGGGGTAACAAGGATGGGTGGGGCGCGCGTGACGGTATTACCGTAATGGCAGTGGTCGCCGCATGCGATAGCGGCTTGGGAGATCCCTTATATCGTGTTTCATCTCGAACATTCAGCTGTGAAAACCTGTTGACGAGCTCGTCAATACTGATCGAGGGAGGTGATTGGTGTATCTTGCACGACGAACGCCTCCATTCTGGTTTGCTAAAATGAATAAGTCCATTTTTGCAGGGGAACGGGTCGTAATGGCAGATAGGAGGATAAGGAGATGGAAAGGCGTGGTGCGGGGCAAATGATAGGGAGGTATCTTTCAAAACCTCATTTCGTGTGCTTTCCGTCTACCAGAAAATGAGAGCGCGGATTTTGCAAGACTGATGAGGGTTTACCTCACGTGCTTCCTCTGAACCGACTATGGAGGGTTCCGGAGCTTGGGAATCGAATATCACGTGGTCCTTCGCATCCTTGTACAGCTGGCACACTACCCTCGTTGATTCCTGGTATATCGGGTTTCTCCTTAGTTTTTTCCCGTCTTTTTTGCTTCGATTGCGGCGATTCTGGAACTAAGCTAATAGTCAATCAAATATAATAGAGACCCGATGGATAGTACCCACCCATACATGGATTTGTCTATACTGCATATTTGACTTTCTGGCGAGAAACATTTTGTCTGCGTGGGTTGGAAATGGGGTTTCCTCAAAAAAGTGTTCTAGCAACGAGACGTATTCCTGTAAATCAAGTAAGAAAATGACTGCGTTAGAATACAATCCGCCTAACGTGGTTGAAAGTGCGAGGATTTCTCGTGGTCTTGGCAAGTGTTTGCTGCGCTCGCTGGATACGCTGAATTATTTCCTTTTTCCACTGGTCCAGACGTTGGACATAGACCTCTATAAATATGGATGTCATTTTCTTCATTAGCAGATCGGGTGGTAAAATTGACGTGGATGCTGGAGATTCTGCTGCCTTGCGACATGCTGAGGCAATAGCCTCTTGAATACGTAGCTTTAACTCCTCTGCATGGCGCAGATACATTTTACTAGCGGCAGAGGCAGTTTCATCGCTGACACCAAGTCCAAGGAGTACGGGCAATAGTGGACTAGGGCTCGGCAAACTGATGGAATCGGACAAGGGAAGTGAGTCGACAGCCTTCACGGAAGAATTGCGGGATGAAGTAAAGGGTGCGGTGACTTCTTGCAGACTGTGTGCAACACGCAGAATGTCCTGCACTTGTGCAACAACGATGTCTTGAGAGTCCTGGACCATGGATAGATGAGAATGAGAAACGTCGTACTCCCGAATGCCACCAACGTCATCTCACCCTTTGTGTTTACATAACCATTGAATTCAATGTCCGCATTGTTCTACCACCCAGTCCGCCAAGTTATCAGTGTCACGTTTATTCCGACTCTCATCCCAAAACATGGACGACGACTTGATACAGCGATTACTCCTCGCAGAGAACGATTCCTTGGTTGCTTTACGGAACAGCCCACAAATACTTGGTTCTTACCGTCTGACGTTGTCGGCACTTCCAGGGGTCTTATCCACCGCAACGAGGAAAGGGCACCTTGGCATCGAAACGTTGTTACTCGCCAATTCGGTTGCCTCTCGCATTTCAAAAATTGCTAGTTGTTTTCTCGATGTAAATCGTGAAGAAAACATCTCTACAGCCCAATTACACAGTGATTGTGACGCTGTGTTCCAATCTATGGCCAGTTTGAGCCTCGATTCTGGCGACGCTTCTGGCATCCCTTCTCCCTCTGCGCACCCCACCGGACCTACTTCCAATGTAGAGATGTATCAATGGCTGGTGGAAAATTTGCATAACCCTTACCCGAATGCAGAGGTCAAGGCTCGCCTCGCAGCAGCTTCTTCCTGTCCGGTCACTTCGATTAACTCTTGGTTCACGAATGCTCGTCGACGCATCGGTTGGACGACTTTATGCCGTGAGCATTTTTCCAACTGCAGGGCCGATATGCTAGATGCAGCCTATCGCGCTTTGGTTGAAGAAGATCCCCGGCGTATGCTATCTCCCAACATCAGACATTCCTTCGTCGCGATGAAGGTGGCGGCAGAAGGGCTCTATTCATCTACCTCTGCTAGGAGTGCCTTTGTAGAGAATATGAATACTGTTGTGGAAGATACGACGGACAAGCACGGTTCTGTCAAAGTTGGGAAATGCGGCCCACCCAAGCTGGCAAATCTCGAGAAGGTACGGTTACCTACACAAGAGGATCCAACGTAGCTGACTAGGAGTCCTTTCCAGACGGCTGAATATTCGTATCCTTCACCAGCTCAGTCAATCGCGGAATCTCCTGTTCCCGTGCTTGATGACTCTCTAACGGATGGGAGCGAAGGAGAAGAGGTCGTCGCACCCCCAATCTTTGCTGGCTCCAAGCGCCGTTGGTCATGTACAGAACCAGAGAATCTGCCCGCTCCTTCCGGGCGGCCCACGAAACGGTTACGGTACGTCTACTGGATGCCACCACATCATGATACCCATACTTTCTTCCATTTGTAGGGCTCCCGTAATACCTCAGACGCATCTTCCTTCTCCCCAATCCAGTACTGATGGGACTGAGTTGTTATCAGACACCGGCTCACCAAGATTTTCCTCTGGACATCTTACGCAATCAGAGATAGACAAGGCACCGTCCCACGTCCCCGACGTGGAGGACTCTCTGATGCTAAAACATGTAGGCGGCTTTACGGCCGGTCTTCGTCCCCATATCGCGCCGGACCCTTCACATTGCACCAACATCGGAAATGGATCCATGGATGATTGGTTCAATACTAAATTTGATTCTTTGTTCGCCATGCCACCTCCAGTTGACATCACCGAACCAGACTTTTCCACGTCGTGGGATGTGGAGCTGTTCAAAGATTACTGCATCCCCCAAAATTCTGAATATGGACCGACGCGGCCCTCTCCACGTGAGTACATTCACCAGCTACTTTTTCAATGATATTTGAAATATGCAGCGGTTGTGGATACAGATCTGTCTGCAATGGCCCACTTATCCGGATTTGATAACCTGCTTCAGTCCATTGCGAATGATGTATATGTCACTCCATTGGACGCTATGTTCCCATCAACCATGAGTGGGGTCCCCTACATGGGCTCATCGATACCCGATATATCGCAAATAGATTGGACGTCACTTCTTAGTGGCCCGGACACGTATCAATCTGCCGTCGACTCCACGTTTTCCCAATACCCCGCAGTCTCTCAACCTTTACCAGACATCGACCTATCGATACTGCAGCTGCCTCCTCATATGCCCACTACCCAACCTCACGACGATATTAGGTCGAAGCAAACGAAATTGGGCCAACTGCATGCCATGCAAGAGGTAGTTCGTCGGATGGAACAAGAATTACAATCGGAAGGCGTGATATCGTGAGCCCTTTACGTTTTCTTGACCGAATAAATGTATTGACTGCCCGAAGATGAACATCTCATTTCTGGTGGTAGTATACTTAACATTATCCAAGTATGTATTTATGTCTATCTCCTGGCATCTGTACATTACACATATCATTCCCATCCTTTACACCGTCGATATTACACTCGGAAATCAAACATCAGTATATCAGCACCGAGGCCGTGACCATAAGCTGCTCTCAGTTAGTGATATAAAAATCTAGTGTCGCTCAGGTACAGGTCCGTCCTCTACCCTCCATCGTCCCACTTCTCGCATTGCCTCCTCGTCACCTACTTGGAGATGCGGTGCATCCAGCAATGCACCAAGCATCTCCCAGGGGTCCTTGCCCCCACCATATCGCAGAACCTCTGCCTTATACTTTTCTCCCAAATCGCGATTCAGTGGCTCGGCAGAAAAAACATTTTGCCAGACATGCGATGCGATCGCACGGTCAAACAGATACGAATAATACGTCGCGCCATACCCATACAAATGACCAAACTGGGTCTGAAAAGACGTCCCTGCTGCGTGAGGAATGAGGCCGCGCGTGTTATGCAGGGTTGCCAGCGTCGCCGTCGAATCAAACCCTGGCTCGAGTACGGCAGGGGAGTGGTAGATCTGGTCCAGCACCGAGAGCAAGATGGTACCGTGCGTGTCGATAAACGTGCACGGATCCTCGTGGTGGTTACCAATCTGATTCAAGTGCGAGGAGCCGTTGGCCTCAAAGAGGGAGAGGACTTTGGGTGAGTTGAGAAAATGTTCCATGAGTATGGACGGCAACTCTACGAAATCAGTCGCACAGCGGGTACCTGCGACGTTGTGATACTCGGTCCGACCGATCATGGCTACGGCATGGGCGTCAGTAATGCTAGATGGGTGGGGCCATGTAACTTACAATGCATGGCATG
>JBBPUC010000769.1:0-11933 GCA_038094375.1 Tubosaeta aff. heterosetosa
GAGAAACTAGCTTGGAATCCAGAATGAGTCGTACGGACGATGTGCCTTCAACACTGCAAACCAAGAGCGTGAATCGGTACTTTGCCAAGTCGCTTCTCGCTTCAAGCGACTCTGCACCCGCACATTTCCTTGATCTTCCATCAAACAATCCGAATAGTAGGCTAACAAGCAGAGTTGCGCCTGAGTCGTAGTGACAATATTTTTTAGTAAAATAGTCCACTCATACGCCGCAGCTTCAAATTTGACTCTAAACCTTGATGTATTTCGTTGGAATAGTCCCAGGTGGACTCTAACAATTTGCTGAAACACGACTCCAACTCTGTTACTCTTTGTACCGACGCAATGGAGAGCTGGGATCCAGTTGCGTTCAAGGTGAGTCGTCTCACCCTCACCGCCGCCCGGTACTCACACCACACAGACGCTCCTCCGCACGACCTCACAACGCCTCGGCCAGCTCCAAGAACGCAAGGACTCCCAAAGTCAAAGCACGCGACACGACATTGCAACGCATCTCTCTCATGGTCAGCTCGCCCTCGCACGCACCAAGGCGGCGACGTTGATTCAAGAAGACGTGATGGGGGATTTGATGGAGGAGTTGGAAATGATGGTCGGCGTCGTGGCGAATCACGCTGGAGAACTGGCGGCGGGGAGACCAGCGGTCGGGTTGGGGCTGTTGGACCAAGCGGGTGGTGGTGACTCGCAGGACGACGGGAGGCGCACGGGGTGAGTAGTTGGTGCTTGCTTTTGGAAAAAGATACTGATGATTGGTCGGTGCTATTGGTTTGACGTTTGGCGTGTCGTCGGTTAGCAAGCTACTGCGTTTGAGCCCTGTTCTCGTCGAGGCTACAGCGAGCATCATACATGCTGCGCCGATTACAGAATCGAAAGGTATGAACATATTCTCATTCTTTACCAGCGCGCGGGGTTGCTCAAGTGTGGTTTCGTTGCTGATCCGGTTTCGCACATAAAGACCTGAACGCGGTGAGGGAAATTCTCATCCAGCGGTTAGGCCCTGCGTTTGTTCAGACGGCATCTGCCACTCGGAATAACCATGTCTCTCCACGTGTGAGTCCCTCTAGCTCCTCGTATTTTGTATCTAACTTGTCGATTGCGGAACAGATAATGCACATTCTATCCTCTCCACCCCCAACAGCCTCAAAAATGGATGAATATCTCCTCGAGATTGCACACACGTATGGTGTCAAGTGGTTTCCTGAGCCTCGGAGAGAAGACCTGTAGGTTCTTACTATGTGAACCCTGAGAGCTGATCTTCACACACGTGCACAGAATCCGTGTCGTTTCGGAAATCTTGCACGTGGACGTTGGTTCGTCGCCTATCGTGGATCTTCCGCGTCTGCGCGAAATATGTGCACGTGGTAAGTCATCCTTTGGATATGAAACCCACGAGTAGTGGCGGGAAACCAATGTCTTCTTGACTGTAGGGCTTCCTGATAATCCACCATGGATACGGCCCCGCGTATGGAGGTGAGATCGCTGCGTTTTCTTGAAATCATATGTGCCGTGAACAGAAATTTGACCTGGAAACAGGTTGTTGTTTGGTACCCTCCCAGTTTTGAAAACGACATGGGCCAAAGAAACTCGGAAACAACGAGCCAGCTACTATGTGCGTCTTGCCTTTTTACCAAATTAACAAACTAATTCTACACACAGGACCTTGTACAACGTCTCCTCTCCCCCCTCGCTTCCTTACCTCCCCCAGCCGATCCTCTTTCTCCGGCCGATGCCCTCCTGGGTCGAATATCTGAATCTCTCTTTCGCGTCTCCCCTGAATTGTTTGTTCTTCTCGGAAATGAGCCAAAAAGCATCCTCTCGGGTAAATGCCCACTGGATCCCGCTGCGCCTGATACTATCCGTGTCGCATGCGCATCCAACGTTGACAAACGGCTGGGACTTCTCAAAGGCGACGACGACATATCCGAGACCCCAGAAATCCGCCTCGAGTTAGATATCAATTGTAGTCTAGATTCAGCCTTGTTACCATCCACAGCGACAGCACTTTCACCTCGACGCCAGCGCCGCCCAACAACACTCCTTCCTTCAAAGGCATACAACGCACCACCCGCACACCGCGCCCATCTCTCTGCCCTCTTACGCCTCCTCTATATTCACAACTCGCTGAACCCAGCAGTTCAGTCTCCTCACGTCCCTTGGTTGCTTGTCCCACTTTACAGTGCGCTTGTCGGTGAGACTGACGAGGATGAGGTTGTACACGCTGAAGCGGACACCTTTTGGGTATTTGAGGCGCTTGTGGGGGAGATTGCCGAGATGGAGGAAGAGGATGGGGGAAAGATTTGGACGCGAAAGTTGAGTGAGCGCGTCAAGTGGACAGATGAGGAACTGGCCGCCAGTCTTGTGCGTTTTGCTTGATGATTTGTGTTGTTGCTGACTCACGCTTGATTTTAGCATGCGACCGGGCTTGACCCCGCACTTCCGCACTATTCATAGTCAGTCCGGTTTTTTAGCGAAGAATTTTTCTGATTTGTGCAATCTCATCAGCCGTTGGCTCGCACCTTTGTTGACACAGTCACTTCCCCTGCCGGCCGTGTTCCCCGTTTGGGATGCCCTATTTGCGCGTCCGACACGCACGCGCGACGCCAATCCCAAGCTCGATTACCTCGTCGACATTTGTACAGCACTTCTCATCCGTGCACGGACGCCTCTCTCTAGGCATGTATCAGGCCTCCAATATTGTTTCACCCTTTCTAATGAATTTTTGGTTTAGACTTGGGAAGCCAGCGCGGAATGTGCCGGGTCTCTGGAGTCGAGATCACACGGCACTCCCACCACTGTCGCCTCTCCGACCATGGGAGCTTACTGATGCGTTCACAGAAGGTATCGCGCTCCTGACGTCCTATCCGATCGACGCAGCAGGCGGTATAGACCGAATTCTTCAAACAGCTTCAGACCTTGCTCAAAAGCGAATTGAGGCAGGGGAGAGAGAAAAAGAACGCGAACGGGGAAATGTCGGATTTGGAGCGCGGATTACGCAGCAGATGTGGAAAGGGTTCACAAATCAGGTTACGGATGCGAGTCCGGAAGAGGAGGAAGTGGAAGATGAAGATGAGGATGAGGATGAAGATGAAGACGAAGTGGAACATGACCAAACGGGGGAACATGACGATGGGAATGAGACAGAAACCCCTGCCCCGCCAACGTTAACATCCAGGATAGCAACCACGGTGTGGAGGGGAATTACAAATCAGAGTTCGATGGATGATGAAGCGCCGTCACCACCTTCGCCTTTATCTGACGAACACTCACCGATCTCTGCGGAGGAACGACACGACGAGAGGTTACCTTCGGACCCAGCCCGCGCGGCACCGTCCTCACAGAGCAGCTTGTGGGATTACGCAGGAAAGCTCAAAGACTTGGATACGGTAGCTGCATTTTCTAAAGTGAGCACCAATTGGCGTGCAAAGGCACTAGAGGCGTGGCGTGTAGGCAAAGGAAGCAATACTTCTGTGCCGTCCGCCCCTGTGGCACCTGTCCAGTCACCGCCGTCACCAAGTGCGGCGAGCGAAATTATCGCGCGACGGAGTGGCTGGCCGGGTTTGAACGGTGGAAACGCGCCGGGTCACCGGCGGGGATCGTTACCTGGTACCCAGCGTGAAAGCGAGAACACCGTCCAGGACCCACCCCGACCCACCTTTTTCCGTTCCCCTCGAGAAAGCTTTCTTCCCCAGCCTCGTCGACAACAAACTACCACATCCCCTAGTCCAAACGACCGCCCGTCACCTCGAGGTTCGGATGCCGAATCGAGCGCGTCGTCATTTATACACCGAGCGGGTGCCTCGCTCGCTTCCCTTGCACCGTTTCAATCGGCACAGGCCACACCCAAGAGCGCACCACGGCCGCTCATGCTCAGCTCGCGCGATCTTTTTGCGACCAAGTCCGCTCCGCCCCAACTCCACTCGTCTGCCCAATCGGAAGGAGAATACCGCCGCGGAACTGGTCCATGGGGAGATGTGTTGTTGGGTACGAAGAATCGCCACACTTTCCGACACCCATCCGTTTCTTCCACGTCGTCCCTCTCGCCCTCGGAAGCCACGACTACGTCATCGCCCTATCCATTTTCAGGTGCGCAAACACGGAGTGCGGGCCCACGTTCAGACTACGAATCGGACGAATCGGCGGCTGCGGCGAGTCGAAGGGTGTTGTTAAACCGCAAGTCGGTCTCTCCGATGGCGCTGGCATCGCGATCGCCGCGTTTGCCTTGGAACGCGCTGCCGTCGTCGTCGCCTGGGGGACGTAGTTTAGGACATCCGCTATCGAATGGGAGCGTGACGGCGGGGGAAACGACGTCGGAGAGCGGACGGAAACCTTTTGCGGAGCCCGTCCGTCCGGGTCCAGGTACAGGGGCTAGGGCGATGGGGCTCGACTCACCGACGACGATCGGGTCACCGCCGATTCCACGTACGCCGGTCATGTCGGCTGTCGTCGGGCCAGGCGCCGTGCGGATTGTCAATGGCGAGCACGTCGCCGGTACGAGCTCGATATCGACGCTGAGCGAGGTCAGCCTCGGCGATGCAAACGCTGCACCCCTCGAGCCGCCCGCACAAATCCGCCGCACCGTGCGCAAGAAGACGCCACCGTCGCCGATGCCAACGGCGCCGTTGCTGGACGCTGACGGAGAGACCTCGGCGATGGAATTAGACGTCGCGTCGGAGTCAGAGGCCTCGGAAGCGTCGTTGGAGCGAACGCCGTCTGGGAAAGCGCCCGTGCGGATACGGACCAAGCGGTATAAGCCACGTCCGGGGAGCTTGCGGCTGCGCCCTGCGGGGTCGGGTATGGGGATGCCTGAGCAGCGGCGCACGCCCAGTCCCAACTTGACCCCCGAGTGGTTGGCCGAGTATGAGCTGGCGACGACGCCCAAGATGGAGAGCTCGGGGCGGATGGTGGATGGGGACGAGGAGGTGAGTTTGGGTGGGGCGATGACGTCGCCTCGGCCGCCGATGGTGCGCAAGTTGTCCAAGGAGGCGAGGTTGAGAAAGATCTCAACGGGGAGCAGGGAGGCGAGACGTACGAGGGAGAGCGGTGCAGAGGAGGGGGACGACGAAGGCTACGATGAACTGTTGAGCGCGTACGAGAGCGAGGAGGGGAGTCGAGAATGAGCGCTTTCAACCCTTTTCTTGGTTTCACGATCTCATGACGAGCGACCTGCATTCAACGGACCTTTTCTTGCTGGCAATGGGTTTGATCAACAACCACTCGTTTAGACAGGCGTATGTGTTACATAGATGCAATTCCAAAATACTGGTAAAGGACATATGTACATTGCTTTGGCAAACGAGACAGATTGGTAGCGGAATCTGGAATAATCATGCATCTGCCCAGATGCTTGCTGCGGCGTCCCTCACAAGTTCCAACTTGCGCTTCATGTCCGCCGCCGTCAATACGTTGCCTTCTTCGCTTGACGCAAATCCACACTGCGGAGATATACTGATCCGTCGCAATGCCACCTCCAAGGGTTCTCCCGTGCCGCTCGCGATGGTCCAAGCTGCTTCAAACACGCGTTTTGCTAGCTCTTCCTTGTCCTCGAGTTTGGGGAATTTACTAGTAATCAGTCCCAGAACGACTGATTTATTCTTTGAAAGATACTTCAACGGTTCGAACGTGCCTACATACCGCACCACATCAACGCTGGAAAAGCGGAGAAAAAAATGGGAAGAAACGAACCAGCACGCGAAGTGTCATACTCGAGATAGAAGGAGTCCACGTTCAGGTTGCTGAACAGGTTCTTGGCGATAGTCTCATATCCTCCCGACACGAAATGGTGCGAGCGCCAGTTTCCTCTGCAAAGGTGGAAGCTGACGGTCAGGTCTTGTGGGCGGTCTCTGATGCTGTCGTTGTACAGCCCAACATACGCGTCCAAGAGCGCATCCACGTTTTCACCGTCATCTTCAAAGCCTTTGTGGACCGTGGCATCGCAGAAGAACGTGAGGAGCGGGCCGTCAATTTGAACGTTACGGCAGCCCGCAGCATACAACGCTGCGAGCTCTTGACGGTAGGCAGTTGCGATATCACTGAAGAATTCATCGCGCCCACTGTACACCCCAGATATGTAAGCATGCTTTCCTGATCGTACACGTGAGTTGATCAAGGCAGTGAGAAAGAGATGAGAGTACGTACCGTGATGAATATGCAACCACTCGGGGGAAGCTATCGTTACCTTGATATTCTTGACCTCGTCAGGATGGACAAGTTTTTTGAGCGCCTCGAACTGAGGGACATGGCCGGATTTAACGTGCTTGATCTTCCCCGTACATATCAAAGTACTGGCCGGATTGGTATCTAGGGAGTAGTGGTGGGCGTTCAGCTCATACATTCCGAAGATGTAGCGCACTGGTGCTGAGAAATGCTTGTACGTCAGGAAGGTACAGCTACCATGTGATAAGATTTTGATCACACAGGGCACAAGGTTAGATTACCCTGAATATATCCAAAGGAGGATTGTGGACCTCTTGAATAAACATGAGCTGCCTACTACTCATCACATAAAAAGGGAGCCAGACCTTCAATTCCCCCAAGATTCTCGAAGAATCCATAGTAGAAACTTGGTTTTCCCATAATCAGTTGTTGAGAATAAAGGTGAGCATAATACATACTATCGCCGCCTAGATCAGATTTCAGTATCACGCATGGCAATGTTGCAAGTCCACCGACCTGTATTCGCCATCTGTAATTCCTTTCATACCAACTTCGCGTTGGAGGTCAACCGCTTCCGCGATAGCCTTGTCTTCCACCTCCCGCAGTTGCTCCTGAGTTATCTCCTTCTTGTCAAATTTCCTGCGTGCTTCAAGAAGGTAAGCTGGACGGAGTAAGGAGCCAACATGCTCTGCTCGGAAAGGAGGGGTTTGTTTAGGCGCCATGTTCAAGGAATGCGAACAAAGGGATCAGACGACACTTTGGCTCCGATTAGTGCCAGTGCAGGACTTTATAGTGAAGGCTGAAATTCCCACTGACGGCAGTTCAGCTCCAATCTCGTTCGATGTCCGCCCGGATCATGGGCCCGTATCGGCAGCGATACATGAGGTGGTTAGTGAATGTCATGGCGGCCATGAAAAACTTTGTACGAGTTACGATATCGTCACGTATTTGTCTGCACCTTGACGCTGGGCGGTGCGTTCCTGGATGAAATGGGGTCCTTGAATGCCGCAGGAATTCAAAAGAGAGAAATGGTAACAATGAATCGGACCGGTGAGTGCGGTAGGATTTCGTCGAATCTTTTCAAGAACGACGCCGTGCATCCATGAAAAATTTGGGCTGTACGTTTACGAATGCTCCTCGTCTACGATACTGCAAGACATGATGTAGTGTGTTGTTTTGGGGAAACAGTTGACTCACCGGCCCTCCGTAAGCTGTCCGAAGAACCGGACGTACGCAACTCGGAAACAGAAGCGACAGTTGCTCTGCTTGGTAAATGTAGTACAACCAACTGGCACGTTGGCAGCGACTCGCGACACATTTCTTCGAATTATGCGTAGCGCAATGACAATGGTAGCTGAAAACGGAACCGGATAGGCCATCAATGGACTGCACTGAACGGAAGCTGAGCTGCTGAGTCTGGATGTGAAAGCAGCGCCTTCTTCTTCCCATATAACACTGATTCCAAGATGCTTTGAAACCTGATGAACCTGTTTTCGAGGCTTCGTAACTGTAAATAAACGAAGAGCCTGTCACGTGCCCATCTGTTTCTCTTTGTGTGACGATCCATCACTGATCTAGAAGGATTTCATCGTTCACACAATAAATCCAACAATATCAACGATGGCGTCCTCCCACCCCCACAATGATCCCGAGGTGGCCGACGATCGGGTCTGCGTTCCCACCTGCGCAATCATATCTTGTCAGCACTCTGCTATCGTTGACGCTCGCAGATTCCGGGCGGCCGTGTGTTACTTAATTGTACGGCAGCGTGCCAACGAACGAGTTATGAAACTTATGATGACAGGCATGGGAACGATGTTGATGCATATCCTCTGAAAGTTGAATGAACTCCTTGGCGTGTTTGGAAAGTAATCTAGACAGAGCTCATGACAGATGGGCAAACAATCTTTCACTTCGTGTGTGCACTAGGTGATCTGACGAGCCCCAGACGACGCCTGTAAAGATAGAGAATGTTGTGTATATATTTACGATACTGGTACTTAACAACATAACAGGTACAGCACAAGCCAAACACACAACCCTCTCTCTCCGTGCCCAGACCCCACATTGATCACGCATCTGCCCAAATGCTGGTTGCTAGCTCCGTCACCAATTCTAACTTCCGTTTCATATCCGCCGCCGTCAGCGAATTGCCGTCCTCACTCGAAGCAAACCCACACTAGGGGGAGACGCTGATCCGCCGTGCGGCCTCCGTGGGTTCTCCGGTGCCACTTGCGATCGTCCACGCCGCTTCAAGAACTCGCTTTCCCAGCTCTTCCTTATCTTCCAGTTCAGGAAATTTGCTCGTGATTAATCTCAGAACAACGATTTGCTCCTCGGAAGGCATTTCAATGGTGCCTACATCATGCATTAATAACGCGAAAGCAGGCACAGAGATAAAACAGAAGAAGATACACGCACTGGCACGCGTCACGTTTAGGTCGTTGAATAGCCTCTTTGCATGAACCGTTTCCGGACCGTAGCATCGCAGAAGAATGTAAGGAGCGGTGCGTCAATCTGGACGTTGCGGCAACCAGCGGTGTACAGCGCCGTAAGTTCTTGTCAGTACGCAGCTGCAATATCATCAAAGAATTCGTCACAGCTGTTGTACGCCCCAGGTGCAAACACATGCTCTCCTAGTTGTCGCCATGAGTTTCCCAGTGGTGTAAAGAAGAGACGGGGGCGCCTACCGTGATGTATATGCAGCCACTCTGGAGACGGCAGAGTCACCTTAATACGTCCGACTTCGTCTGGATGGACGAGTTTCTCGAGCGCCTCGAAATGAGGAACACGGCTATATTTGATGTGTCTGATCTTGCCGGTACATAGCAACGTGCTGGCCGGCTTGGTTTCTGGACAGTGTGGTGAGCATTCACTTTACGTGGCCCGAAGATGTGCTATTACCGCTGGTAACATAACCTTGCACATCAGGCAGGTAAGTCTATTATTGATGGGATGTTAATTAACCGACTCCACGGATAGTTGCACCCGCAAATCACCCTAAAGATATTCAATGACGGATTGTGAACTTCTGCGATCGACGTTAGTTAAACGTGTGTCATCAAAGGATAGTCATACCTTGAATTCCATCTAGATTCTCGAAGAATCCATCGAAAAACCTTGTTATGCTGCAATTAATCGTTGACGGATACTATGTTCACTCGACACATACATTTGTCGCCTGGATGAGATGTCAGTATGGGACGCAGGTATGTTGTCAGCCCCCTGACCTGTATTCGCCATCCGTGATGCCCTTTATGCCGGCTTCCTTCTGAAGCTTGACCGCCTCTGAGATGGCCCTGTCTTCAAGCACCCGTAGTTGTTCCTGAGTTACCTCCTTGCTGTAAACTTTCTTTCGGGCTACGAGGAGGTATTCCGGACGGAGCAAGGAACCAACATGCTCGGCTCGGAAAGGGGGGGTTTGCTTAGGAATCATGTGTGAGGACACAGTATGATTGAGTGCTCACGAGTCTAGGCAGATGGCGCATTTTATAGTGTGCCACTGACAAACCCCTGGCATTCCGCGGGGTGCGTCCTGGGCCAGATCACCATGTATTAGATGGAGATAATGATGTTGGTCATCACTGATGTGTGTTCTCCGCCAATTATCCTTGGGCGAACGGCATTCTAGCCGCCGCCTGAGTGTTTGAAGGTCACCAAAGATTTGTCCGCAAGTTGATCGATCTTCTCAATATCCTCGGCTCGGTGTGTCGTAAACAGTGCCTCGCTGATCGCCGTGAATGAGAGGGCTGCTAGTCCGATGCCGGACAGCTCATCTCCAAGCTCCTGCCACCGTCTCACCTACCCAGATCGATTTTTATCTTGCAGCAACCTTGTAGCTCATTCCAAGGTCACATGCGAGCAGGCCTCCGGGGTCACACTGTGCGTTTACCGAGAGGCGATCGAGTCCTACCCGGCCACCATCCGTGCGACACGGGTCCGAGTCGCACTCGATACATAGTGAGTAGTAACGGTGATTATGCAAGGCAGGCAGTAGGAAATACTCATCTCATTCGACGTGTTCGCAAAGCTCCGCAGAGTAAGCTACAATTCGAGTGGGGATTGGACGTCTTCACGTTATCCATCCGTAGCCCTACAAAACCAATATACATGCTCAATTTCGAACACGCGTCCGTCTCAAATGATAGATGGACCCAAGCACTTGAAATATATCAAGCCGTTGTACACGCCAGGCGAGTACAGAAACCCTCTCTCGCACGTCCGTGGCGCCTCCTAATAGGTAGCGCCAGGAAACATGCTAAACAGAGCCTTCGCATGCAACGACATGCTGGTGAGTCGAACGCATTGGAGCCGGACGTACTCTAATGATCACCACGGCCCTCTTTGTCGTGCAACTGACTCAGGGCGTTGTTGATTTGACATGCGGCTGCCTCAAATGCATTATAATTATCTTTCGTCATTTGTTACCGCCTCTTGCCGCGTGTCTTGAAGGAGGTACATGGGCTCCCTGACTGGCCATTTTTGCATATTAGCCCACCCCAGCCATTAGATTGGTGAGGTGGGTGCTTGGAGCTTCAGTAAAGACTCTGGGCTAGCTTGAGGATCAACCTCTGGAGAGCGAGCAGGACCTGGGCTCAGGTGAAGTACATGCAACACGTGATGACTATGTGCTATGTAGCCCTCTGCCACCAAACTGACCCCTATCACCGCGAGCCTCGGTTCCACAACGGGAATAAATTCAACATGAGGTATGGGCGAGGAACATTAGACGCCTGGCATTGGATGACATTGCCATGAATTGGAGCGGCGAAATAAAGCAGGTTCTAGCGAGCGCCTGGTTTCTCCAACCGTCACCTTTCGTCGAGCTTCTTCAAGAGCTTACTTTTCGCAATCATGCAGCAGCCAAACGGGCAACACACTGGCCCTGTGATTCTGTACGTTCACTTTGAGGTGATTCTAAGCCCACTGAAATCAAACCCAACAGCGTTACGGGTGCGACTGGCACAGGTACGTATACGTCGACCGCAAGCCGCATGGGGTCCGAACTGAACCGTTTCAATCTCTGTGGCAGGAAAATCGACTGTGAGTGCTTTCAAAGTTCACCTCCGTGTTCTTATATTTTTGGCAACCAGTTCATCAATCTTCTCACTGGTGACGATAAGATTCGCGTCGGTCACAATCAACAATCTGAGACGTTCGGAGTCCATACGGCTCGTTATACCGATCAGACAACCGGCCATTCTATCACGCTCGTCGACACCCCAGGCTTCGATGACTCTAGGGAGGGCGTCACTGATATAGACCTTCTCGAGAAAATTGTGCGGTTTCTGGAGCCTGAGAGCGAGCAAGTATTTTTTTATTTGCTTGCCTTTCAAGTCTAATCAAAATTTCAGTCAGAGAACAGACGTTAATGGAGTCATCTATATGCACCGTATTTCGGATCCACGAGTCGGTGGTGTCGCGCGAAGGAACCTTAGGATGTTCCACTCGCTCTGCGGAGAAAAGAATCTCGCCAACGTTCGTATCGTTACGACAAACTGGAGCCGCGTCACGGAGCAAGAAGGAAACCACAGAGAGGCCGACTTGATGAACGGCGCTTTCAAACCTCTCATCGATGCCGGAGCACATATGCGTCGCCACATAAATACTCTCGAGTCTGCCCACCATATCATGTCAGAACTCATCCCCCTCCCGCCGATGATGATGAAGATACAGGAGGAGGTACGCGCAGGAAAGAAATTGGCGGACACTAGTGCTGGGCAGGTACTTACGGCGGAGGCGCAGGAAATGAAGAAGAAGCACGA
>JBBPUC010000770.1:0-11914 GCA_038094375.1 Tubosaeta aff. heterosetosa
CGTCCACTTCAGGTAGACCAGACATGGTGGTTTCAATTGGAGGCAAACCTTGGTACGCTGCATTATATGTCTATGTGCATTGAGAGGTTAGGTTGAACCAACCGAGTTGTATGGGTGCCTATGGTGTGCCCTCAGCCCTAGTCTTGATGGCCTTCCCGTTATGAGAGGACCTCCACGATGCCTTGTTACAAAGATTAGGTGCTAGTCGCAAACTTGCAATGACCTAGTGGAGCATCTACGCACCAACTCACGAAAGAACGATGCAGGTCGAAAATTCTTTGAACGCAAGAGACATCCATACCAATAGATCCGATAAGCAGTCCAGAACACACTAAGAACAGAAATCAACGTCGTACACACCTAGGGTGAACTTGCAACGTGGCCACAAGCATGCCATCTCGACTGCAACGGCGGCTCGCGAAGATAAGTACTCGGGGCACATTTGACAGCCGTGGTGTCCTGCACTGTGAAGAGACACAATGCATTATGGACACTCGGCTTACCCGCCACATAGGTCGGGTTCCAACGATAAATTCATGCATAGTCTCAGATCTGTGCTTAAACGTCCATCCTATTCTCGCCTTACATGCATCAGGTCGACATGGAATCAATGAAGTTGAAATAAATGACGATACTAGACAAAGTTGCAGCCACCCTCGCTGAAACGCCGACCAAAGAGAGTAACGGGACGGAACGCTCGTTAATCCGCAGCAAGCTCCAATTTGATCTTGGCGATTGCTGCGGCTGGGTTCAAACCCTTGGGGCACGTACGCGAGCCTGTGCAAAACAATCAGCATCACACATACAAGACCGAGCGCTGAAACAACGGACAATTAAAGATGGTGTGACATCTGTACATGCTCATCTCATTCTGAAGTTGCTCCTTTCTCTGCGCCCCGTGTGCATCCTGAGACACGATCACGTGAGTAAAAACCGCACACCCATCTGAACACACGACATACCCGAGAATCCGCAATCCATCTATAGGCCTGCATCAGCGTCGCAGGTCCAAGATACTCGTCCTGGTTCCACCAATACGACGGACAACTGGTCGAACAACACGCGCAGAGAATACACTCGTAGAGACCGTCGAGTTTCTTGCGCTCTTCTGGGGACTGCAGAAATTCGCCCTTTTCGGGCGGGTTATCGTTTTGAAGATAGGGCTTGATGGACTTGTATTGTTTGTAAAAGAGTGTGAGGTCGGGAACGAGATCCTTGACGATGTACACTGGCGGCGATTCGTGAGCACGCGTTCGCATGGGGGAAAAGACAAGACGGGACGAACTGTGTGGAAGAGGGTAAATCTTGGTGTCGTTTCCCGCATTCCTGTCGATACGGCAGAGACAAGCGAGCGTGTTTTGACCATCAATATTCATGGCACAGGACCCGCAGATCCCCTCTCGGCAAGAGCGCCGAAACGTGAGTGTAGGGTCAACCTCGTTCTTTATCTTGATGAGCGCATCAAGGACCTGTATATACGGGGACAGGGAAGCGAAAATGTCAGAGAGTGGATGGGTGCGGGCGTGTGAATACATGCCATGGGACCGGTCTGGTTGAGGTCGATAGTGTAGGATTGAAGAGTGGGTTTCTTTTCTGGCTCGTCTGGATTCTGGTGCGAATGTGAGCGTGAGTACGCAGTCGACGAGTAGTACTGACCCAGCGGTAGATCTTGAATTCTTTCATCAGCGTCGGTCTCTCTGTTGGGACTGCCTGTGACCTGGCTGCAGAGGAAGCGAATGTGCGCAACGAGGCGCGGAGTGCGCCATTGCGGGGGGAAGCGAAGGCGAGGATGCCCTGCATGGTTGAGGTCAACGTCTACAGTGTTTGTCGCATGAATATGGCTGCTCCGGAATCGACCGAGCCAATCATCATTCAGCTGATTACGTCTTTATACATTTATCTTTTCTACACCGGACAGTGATCTGTCTATTTGTCGTAACTCACCGGTTTGATGAGTGCCCGAGCTATGTCAATTTGGCTGTACGGTAGCCTCTACGACTGTGCTTTCCAGGGCTGTCTCGATGACAACATGGGGTGCATCAATCGAAACGGTCTTTGATGACATCCTCTTTCACACAAGCCCCTTTGGATGGGTCCGCGGCAAGCATGGTTATTTTTACATTGGCCGGAGTGGTCGATAGGAGGTGTGAAAGAACTAGGAAATATTTTGCTAGACGAACCGCGTGACCTCGAAGGCAGGAAAAAGGAGGTAGCACATACACTGGCGATGGCATCTACGGTAGCAGGATCACACAATTGTGTGCCCGACCATCCAAAGATGACGTCCTCTTCCGAGAAGTGGGGCCATCTCTTACGATAGTCCTTGGGTGTTTTACTTAAGCTGTTTTAGCTCAAAATAAAGCTGCTTTATTTTGAGCTAAAACATGCTCGGGTGTTTGTTCGAGTGGCGGGTCGAGGAGGAGGACGTGAAGGGGCTGAGTAGACTTGATAGGGCATGGGCAACAATGGCTCCGAGGGACTGTCCGATGTCATATGGGAGGTCGGAGCTCGTCTGCCAGCGCAGCGATGGTATAATCTGACCATGACCGAGTAAATCGGGTGCGGTGACGAAATAACCTGTGCCGGAGGAGATGAATTAGGTCGTTGCCCGCAGCCACTTTGATGTGAAGCATGCCTCGAGACGCAAAGGCTGGCGCAAAACGATGCCAGGAGAGAGACGAGCTTGAGAGACCGTGCAGCAACAGAACACGCTTGGGTCGCCCCAATAGTGGAGGCAGACATTATTGGAACGGGAAAAGTCGTTAGGCGGTGGCGTCGAGTTCACAGCCTCGATTTGGGCGACGAGTACGCTCACTGCCCAGCCTCGCCGCAAGTGAAACAGCAGAAAAAGCTAGCGTTGATCAACCGTTTCGTCTCCACTCTCCACCCTGTTTTTTTGTGTGCACCGGACTCGAATGGAATCTGCAGTCGAGTCTCCGCCAGCATTGCGTTCAACCATTTTGGGTTCCTTTCTTCGTGGTCGGCCGCGCGGTGTCTCCACTTCTCAGCCATCAAGACAGGACTCTTCGCCTTCTCCTCCTGCCACTCCTCCTCCCCAGCCAAACCGCGCAAACCGTCGCAGGTCTTTCGCCCCAACAGGCCTTATCATACCCCAGCTCGCCCCAAACGGAAACACCCAGTCTCTGGGCATATCAAACATCCTCAGACGCAGACGCTCAACTGGCCAGCCAACCGCAAACACTCCAAACTCTTCCCCTCCCACCCACGAACCAGTCACCGCCCCCTCCTCTCCTCCTGCCATTTCCCCACAGATGCCCCTCGCAGTCCCAGCACAGCTCCATCGCGGCCCTTCCTCCACTTCCTCCTCTCCAAGCCAGACCCACCGCATCCGCCTCGTACCCCACCTCGATTCCCGCCGCACTCTCCGCTTCGAGCCCATCACCCGCGATCTCAAGGACGACGACCCTCCGCTCCGCATAGGCAGATTCACTGACAGATCCGGCATCGGCCTCAATGCCGCCAACCTGCTCTCCTCAAACAAGCTCGCTTTCAAGTCAAAAGTCGTCTCCCGCTCGCACGCCGAAATCTGGATCGAGTCGGGCAAGTTCTTCATCAGAGATACGAAATCGTCCTCCGGGACGTTCCTCAATCACCTCCGTCTTTCCCCTGCCGGTCACGAGTCCAGAGCGCATCCCCTTAGAGATGGTGATATCCTTCAGCTTGGTGTAGATTACCAAGGCGGCTCGGAAGATATCTACAAATCCGTCAAGATCAAAATCGAGGTCGGCAGAGAGTGGCAGGCAGCCGCAAATGCCTTCAAGTACGTTCTGTCCTCCACACTATCACCCCGTTGGTTTATCTCTTGATCAGCACCCACGCTATCGGCCAGCTCAAGGCTCTCGCTGTGACCTGTGACCCAACCAAACCGAGCGATCTCAAGGACGCATACAAAGGCAAGCGACGCCTTCCCAAGACTAATATTCCAGACTGTTGCATCTGTCCGTCTTTCTCCCCATTCCCTGTCGTTTGGCGATCTTATTCTTACTCCAGGTCTCTTTTCCGTCACCATTCGCCAAGCTCTCTTTATTGCGCCTTGCTCACATGCCTTCCACTACAAGTGTATACGCCCACTCCTTGAGAAGCATGACTCGGCCTTTTCATGCCCTCTCTGCCGCAGTTTCGCAGACCTCGAGGAAGATGTCGAGGTCGAACACGAGCCCGAGCCAGAGGACGAAGATATTGAATGGGAGGACGTCGGCGTTGCTCCGCCCGTCATCCCGACCACATCCGCTCGCCAACTCGCCAGTCCTCCCCCACTTGCGCGCGATGGCGCCGAGACAGAAGTGGAGACGGACATGCAGAGCGGTGAGCGCCGCCCGCGACGCTCGCGCCCAACCGTCCGCACGGATGGTCATATCCAGGTCCCGCAGCCGGACACATCCCACCCTGACGTCGACGCTGAGATGCTTGATGCGGAAGCGGACAATGGCGATGGCGAGAGCCAGAACCACGACCGACATCTGTCCGCATTCATTGGTCGCTCCGGGTTTGGTCTGTCCCTGGCCATGGTCGGCAACTCATCCGGCGCACAGGACGATGGTTCCGAAGGGGATGGGAGCCGAAGCGCGAGTGCAGATGGCGTCGTGATGGGGCACGAGCTCAGCCTGGATACGGAGCCTGTCATCAGCGGCAAGCGAAAACGATGACTCCTTTTTCTCTCGGGTGGTTATTCTATTTATTCTCTTGCCTGTCTTTCCTTTGCCTAAAATCCGTTCGTCCTTCATGTTCTTCTTCACTTTTTTCGTGCCATAGGGTATGTAATAGGTGGATACATCAGCCTCTTTTCCCTCTTCTCATTGTTTGTTTCTCTACAGTATCTATCGATCACATCGATCCCCATGTTATCATACACATTCCCTCGTCATCTCCGTAATCTACCCCCTCCGTGTATCGCACGATAAGCTCCATCCTTTCCTCCCCTTTTGCTTTTCGCCTTGTTGTGCTGCGTACGGGAAAAACCAATTGATGTTTTACGGGACTTTTTTCTTTTTTATCTCTCGCAGCTCGAGACACCATGACAATGACATGACATTTTTACATCCATGTGGCGCAATGGAGACCGAGCTCCACACTAGTTTAGTTATACAACACCTCTGTCTATACTCGTACACCTCTCACCACCCAGGGCGAACAAGGACCACAGCAAAAGTAAAACACAATAGAGAAGAGCGAAGAAAAACGGGACAGGGCAAATGCAAAATGCCCAATTACAGCAAGGCACGAAACGAAACGAAATTACACACACACATTTGCAAAAATGGATCCCGCTCCATTCCCGGAGCTCGAACGGGTCCGTGCGACGCCTGCGCTCGGACCAAGTCGGGCGCGAGTCTATCATTTGATCTCATCGTCGAGCGCTCGGCGCTCGCCGGTTGACGTTTAACAAGATCCGACCAGCGTCCAGCCATCGTAGGCCCCTGCGCACGGCATCAGCGAGGCACCGACGAACAGCGGTGGACGTACCTCCAGGGGTTGCCTGTTCCGTCCACCACGCTGCCTTCCAGAGCTGTCCGCTGTTCGCGAAAAGTCAGTATCCGTACTCGGCGGCTGTGTCGTGTGCATGTCACGTACTTGTACGTAGCCTCGTCTCCTTCGAGGTACTACACAGGTGCACGTGAGCAGGGCTGTGGATGAGGAGGGAGGTGCTCACGATGATGTCGGATGCCCATGCAGACACCCCGGCACAAGACCCGCCGCTCGGCGTACCCGAGAGGTTCGATGCTGACACCGTGGCGGTAACCCCAGCGCCAGCGCTGGTGGTGGTGGCAGTTTTAGAACCATGAGCGGTGCTAGTTGGCTTGACAGACGAAGGGGTGGCGGGGCTCGAAGACGCGGAGGAGGGCGCCGAGGAGGAGGGCGCTGGGGAGGAGGGTGGTGCAGAGCCAGAACCGCCTGACGCAGTCAGTGCCGCTTTGGTAGCCTTGTCGAACCTCCCGTTCGCTACAAGCTCTCATCAGCGACACCCGAGACGATCATAGACACGAGCACGCACCGTACGCCTGAGACGCGTCCCAGAGCATTACACCCCCAAACGAGCTGTATTTGCTCTGGGTCTGCGACACGATGGTCGCGAGGCTTGACACGCTCACGAAGCCGCTCCCCGCAGCCGAAGTCGAACCAGGCGCGCCAATATATACCTTGACATCCTTGTTCGGAGACGTCGTCTTGGCCCAGTTGTCCCTTTATCCAATTAGTTCGTCGACGGAGATAGAGGAGATTGGTATCAATAATAATAACTTACCACGTGCTGAAATCAAAATCCTACGGTGACGTGTGAACACCCAGAAAAGTGCAAAGAAAGGCGACGCACGGTGCCACTTCCAAAG
Organism: Tubosaeta aff. heterosetosa; assembly: GCA_038094375.1. Lineage (NCBI taxonomy): Eukaryota > Fungi > Basidiomycota > Agaricomycetes > Boletales > Boletaceae > Tubosaeta > Tubosaeta aff. heterosetosa. Next base: position 6,348 of record JBBPUC010000770.1, read on the forward strand.
TTGCTCACTTCGCAAAAGTTGTTGTCTACCACACCGAGTCAAACACCGATCACCACGAGCAATGGGATGAAGCACACGCACAGAATTGTACATAGACGGCGTCAAAGCCGAACCCGTTCAATGTGTCTCCGATATTAGCATCTGGGAAAGGGCATTGTGGAGCTAAATACGACCAATCGAGCATGTCAGCGGCTGTCATCACGGAACGGTCTCCTGTAAAACACGGACCTGCGGTAATGTAGTACCTATGAAAAAGGGTCCGATGCCGTTCATTCATACACGCTGCCAATCAAACAGTGACACGCACTTTTTGTTTCCGCCGTTCATCAATGTCCGGAGCGCGTTCAGGAAGGACACAAAGCCTGTCTGCGACCCTCCTTCGATGTCCATATCGATCCTAGAAAAATCACGTGGTATCAGCGAACAAGGCGTTGCCTAGACGACCGAGACACATACCCGTCCAACACTGCAGAGCCAAATGGCCGGGTTGCACTGGTGCCTCCCAAAAACAAGTCCCAGATTACCTGAGCGTACGCCTCCCCTTGGGAGTCGCTCGAGAACCCAACGGAGCCAGATGCACCGCCCATCGAGAGCGTGACGATCTTGCCCGCATTTTGACATGTCTCGATGCCAGATGCGAGGAAGGTACAGTTGGGCAGGTTTGTGCCTGGAAAGACAGGATCGTTGGTCGTGCTGCAGGTCTGCGTGACATGTCGGTGTGGCACGTTGAGTATTGCAGGGTTACATTGTGTTGTACATGCGTGGGCATGGGAACGAGCACCACAAGGAATGAAATGGAGAAAAAAGAATAAGAAAGTGATCGCAGACGGAGGGGCGGATCAGGGCATGGATTAAGCGTTGTCAAGGAATCAAGCTAATTCATAACACTTACATTGGCAAGATTGATAGTGGGCAAATTCCCGGTGGAAAAAAACTCGTCCAGGAAGGCGACGGGGAACGTGTCAATGGTGTCGTCCTACGGCCCGTCGCAGATTATGAATATGAATGAGATCATACATCACCAACGAGACGTACACCACAGTAAAATTCAATGGGCTGTTGCCAGTTGGCGGTGTCGCCTGGGTTCGCTGCGCCGAACGAGTTTTGTCCCCAGTACCTGGCCATTGCAACTCAGACTGCCTTGTTCCAAAGAGATCGAGAAAACACCTACACAGCCAGCTAGAGAAAAAAAAAGACATGGTCAGCGTAAATACGAATCAGCGGATGGAGATAGATACGTTTGTATTGAGGGACATGTCAAACGCCATCACCGAAGCTGCAAAGTGCAGGCCGAGGGCAAAACAGATCACGGCAGATACTCCAGCACTAATCCGAGGTACCATCCTGGGCAATATCAATAGCGGCCTTGGCTCAAAATTTAAAACGAAAGAGGGAAAGAGAGAGGGACAGAAGGAGAAAGAAAGTGAGGGAAAGAAAGTGAGGAAGGGAGAGGAGGCCCAAGTCGCCAAGGAAGGGCCCAGAGGGAGGGAAGGAGGGGATGGAGACGAGGCGTCGATCTGCAGCGACAATGAACGCCCCGTCTTTATCCTCGTCCGAAAAAGCACGTGGTTCAACAAAGCTATATCCTTTCCTAGATCGCGGAGAAGAAAAAAAAAGAGAGACAGGAATAACGTTCGCTCCCAAGGGGATGGTTACCGATTCCGATTCGCCCAGCTGGCAAATACGAATAGGGATTTCGAATGGCGATCGCATTGTTGGGCTTGCGTGTGGGTTGAGCCGGCGCTGTTTGAGATCATGTCCGACATTTGGAGCGGCATAATGTGAAGTTGCGCACGGGGTTCGTACCCTGCATGGTCAAAACACCGATTAGAGCCCGCTGGCGGACGTGCCGAATTCATTCATGGTGGCATGACGGCAAGCCATAGCATAGACGTACGGACGAACGAAAACTAGGTTGCCGCATTGCCACCGCGTAGCATGGAGGCTGACTGAAGAACAATGATATGCACAATCCCGTGATGTGATCCAGGTGGAGGTGAAGTGTGCGATGCCTAGGGGATCACTGATAAAGACAAGTAGCAAAGAGGCAATCGAACGCACCTTGTGATCCTAAACCGAGCAATTCGCCAACGAGCCGAGACGTGGACATATGAGCGTCTAGCTGAGGCAAGTAGCATGTCAGTTTGGAAGCTGTGAATCTTCTGAACTGGATGACTACACGCACCGGTCAGCGCCCACGATACCATCGAGTCGACAAGCGAAGAGCGAAGGGTTGAACGATGCCGAACCCTTGATAGGTCTGTGGTGCTTGAACGGAATGCCACCCGACGGGAACGCTCTTCAGTGAAACCTATCATTCCTGACGGTGTGCATGTGCTGGCCCTGAGCACCCTGGGTCACCGAGACGTACGGCCGCGGGCCATGTCACAATCCTTGGCAAGTTGAACACCGTCCGAGTTCAAGGGTGAGAACAGCAAAGTCCACCAAAGGCATCAGCAAGACTCATCAGAGAGGCGTTGCATCAAAACTGTGTGCTGGCAGAATAAAAAGCGAGTCGGTTTTCTATTCAGCGACGCCAACTGCGGAAATGAAGTTTGAAGTTTGAAACTCGAGGATGCCATACATTGCATGTACGCGATAAAGTATAAGTGTCCCATCAAACTACTTATGTACTTATGTACGCCAGCCAATCGATTCAGCGAGTGCATAATGGCTCTACGTTGAGCACGAGAATATCATGTACCATGGGCAAAAAAATCGAAACATTGGAGGAGATAAAATAAAAAAGAAAAAAAAGACCAAGGGTGGTTTGCATAGGTAAGTAATTAATACAAAAGTTTAAGATAGAATACCATCTGATGTCAATTATCTGATTTCGGAGTACGATTGGGCGCATATTGGTTCGGGTTCAAACTTCTTTCCGGGTCCAGACGCAGTGATCACCAAAGAGGGATCTTCTTGGGTTTCATCCGAGGCGACAGCTTGAGCGTTGATTGGCGATTGTCCGTGGAGCTCTTCAAGCCCTTCCGGGAACGATCATCAAGGCTTCCAGTCTTTCTTCCAACCCCCTTCCTAACCCCTCGCGCTCCCATTCACCACCCATGTCGTCCAACAAGGCGATGCTGTCCCTGTCTCGGCCGTGTATCGACCCAGAACTTGAAATGCCCGATAGCCGAGGAATGTGGGGAGGCGGCTCAGACGAGGCGCACGACGTAAAAGACGACAGAGGGACCATCGACACTGGGGTGGACGCGAGAAGGTCCGAGTAGGACATGAATGAGAGCCGTTTTGAAGCGGCGTGAGTCGGCGAAGGCGGATGAGATATGTTCAGCGGGTGGCTGAAAGGCGACCCCGTATAAGTGGACGAAGGCGATACTGCGAGCGGAGCATGCAGTGGAGGCTGCGTTTGTAGCGGGAGTGCGGGCTGAAGATGGGTGACAGGCAGTGCAGGAGAGGCAGTGATCGGAGGAAGTTGTTCAATAGTCGTCGAAGGTGAGGACTCGGCGGATGATATGGTAGAGTAGTAGACCGAGGTGGGAGTATTGATTGAAGAAGTCGATTTTCCAGCTTTTCTTGCCGTCGGAGCTGTGGCAATGGGAAGTGGCGGGATGACGGGGGATGTTTGAATGGTCAAACGACCCTGAGGTTCCTTGGTAGGGCTGGAGGACAATAAGGGTAGGGCGATGGGAGCAGAAGGAGAGGAGGAACCAGGCACGCTCAATAGCAAGCTGGAACGGTGTCTAGCAGGAGACCTTCCGCTGGTTGGACTGGGACTCCTACTCCTGAGGCTCCCGATCGGACTGACAAAGCCACTTCTGAGTTCCCTCCCCCTGTCCCTAGCAGGAGTGACAACGGCAATGTGATCCTCCTCCATAGGAGAAGAGGATGCGAGGATAGAAGCGGCTGAATCGAGGACAGAGGGGACGCTTTGCTCGAGCTGTTCTGTCCCTTTTGATCTGGGGATACGGTGTGGATTGAGTGGGTGGGAAGACGGCGGGGATGGTGGCCCAACAGGTTCAATATCCCGCTCAAAGATGGCCGACGAGGAAGAGTGTCTAGAAAAAAAAAGGATGTGAGTATACGAGGAAGAAAATGAGGGTGGCATAGTCGTACGCTGATGTGGGTGATGATGGTATGGAAGAGGGCGAGCGAGAGCCGAGTCTCGCGTTTCCAGTCTGCAAAAGCTGCGAGGCATGTGGGGAGAGTTTGTGTTCTCTGTGTGGGGGTGTGAGGAGCGTCGAGGTGGAGGTCATCCTGCGAAGATCAACAGGGGGCGAGTGTTGAGGAGGTGAGGCCGTGTTGGCTGCACAAATAGGCGGTAAGTACACAGCGATAGAAAAGCGTAGGGGATACTTGCGTTGTTGGGAGTCTTGTGCGGGGGAGGAGGACATCGTGGACGTTGCAGAGGGAGTTCGAGTTTGGCTTAATAGCACAAATGAACGCCTTCAGGTGGCAACTAAGGCACGTTCTGAACATGGTAATATAACCCCGATAAGGGGGGTTATTGAGTCTGACTCTGCATTCCTGTGTTTTATTGTCCAGCGCAGCCTCGGATCATGCGCTGTGCTTGCTGCGTTGATACAGAATACTGTACTTGATCACAGCGTTCGACTATCAGTTCGACCCTTTCCTAGACTTGGATAATGGCACTGGTTCTCACTCTTAGGATGATCTCTCCGCGTTCACGAGAATCTCACAGCGCAACGCCGAAAAACTGTGCATGGTCTCGGCTACGCAGCAAGGTTCATGAATCCATGGATCCTTACGATGAACTCTCGCAGCCTCGGTGTTCAAATATATCGCACGTTCGATCAGACATGATAATCAACCAACTCCTTCGTACTTGGCAACATATCCTGATTGATCGGAAGATCCAAGTTTACGCCCAAAGCGTCTCGTCCGTGCGCTGTCAATAAGAACACGTACTCACAAACGTCATCGATCACGCCCCGTGCAAAGAACCGGACATATGCGGAAATCGCACATACAACAACAATCAAATCATGATGTACACCATAGTAAAATCCAACAAAAGAAATGTCCAACAAACTCCAGGTCCATTGGCTCCTTCATCTCCTCGGTCTTGATGATGTCAGAATGACGTCTGCAGGACGTGTTAGTGTCACTGACCCAAGACGTTAACAGATCATCACTGACCATCACTCAGCATCCCCTTTCCGCCAGACCTAATTACGCAGCCCGCAAGCAGACCCGGGCACTGGGACGAACGATACGTAGATTCTCCCATATTGTACCGCCTCGTCATTCGTCAGGGCGTTCATCGCCGCCTCCGAAACTGTGAACCCGGCTTTGGAAACGTCCACACCCAAGATGTTGACCGTGACGTTGTTGTACGTGACAGCGTAGCACGAGCCGCACTCGGTCGAGTTCCACCCCGAGATGGTGTAGACCCCACCGACGTTGGGGAACGTCGGGAGCGAGCCGAGTGTAGAGTAGCCTTTTGTTATGAGTCCATTGGCTCCATCGGAGCACGCGACCTTGGTCAGGGAGAGGTCGGCGTTGTCATAGGTATTGTCATAGGAGAGCGTCGTCACTGTCTGTGCAAACACACCGAGACGTGCGACAAAGAAAAGGAGACCGACAAA
>JBBPUC010000771.1:0-11904 GCA_038094375.1 Tubosaeta aff. heterosetosa
GTAGGCAAGCAAAAAAAAAAATCTAACTGTTGGAGCACCAGTTTCAGGACTATGATATCGGATCCACGACATGATAAATAGAAACCAAGAACCACAAGAACAAAGGTGAAACGAGAACATGGAGAGCACACAAACCAAGGAAATCAGAACGATGGAGGAACCCGAGTAAATATCACAATTAAAGCACGTCCAACGTCCGTACGCCATGAATCAGCTTATCCAATATTGCCGGCGTCATCTCCTGCACCTGCACTCTGATCAGACTCTCCGTAGCAACCCTCCTGTATTCTTCCATGTTCTGGCGAGTCTGCGCGAGTAGCAGGGCACCAAACGGCTGCCTCAATCGAGCCAAAAACTGGAGGGCTTGTCTCTGCCTTTTCACAGGTGTGATGGTCGAAGGAGGCAAGAGCGATACAGCACTCGAGCCGGACATGATGGATTGACTGTCAGCCGAAATGACCGGAGAAGGCGAAAGGGACACAGTATCAAGAGCAGGGATGGTGGACCGCTTGCCAAACGTTCTCCCAAGACGACTAATCAGGCTTGATGTCCGAGTTTCATGAGTTGGTGATGTAATTCCCGACGTGTGAGGGAACGACGGCAGCTCGCTCATCACAGACAACTGGTCATCTACGTCTTCGAGTATTGTCTCTGTTGCACTGTCAACCAGCCGTCGGTCGAGGAGCAAATTAATCCAAGGGTGAATGAGGCAGAGAGAACCCATCTGGGAGAGATCGTCCTCAGTCCTAATCTCTACAGCCCCGAGTGCATTTGCTTGTGCACGGAAAACACGCTCCGACCCGTTCTGGATCACCAACACTGGTCCGAGCTTGAACGTGAGACATGGAAGTTTCATCCGATATCCTGAAAACGACGGAACAGAGAGCCCATTCACCCAATCGTACAGGTTTATCACCGGGGTGAGGTCGAGCGAGTGTGACCCGGTAGTAATCCTTCGCATTTGGTCTTGAGTAATCGCTGATGGTATGTGTGAGGATGAGGGCTCGCCGAAAACAGTGATGCTGCTGGGAAGGCAGCTATTGAAGCTGCCAGGTTTTCCTGTCCATGCAAGAATGCTCATGTCTCCTGAGCTTGCGAGCAGCTGTGCCAAAAGTCGACCAAGCGCTTGATCTCCCTCGCCGTATACAACCGGTAGGGACACCGAAAATATCCCAAGTAACGAGTATGCCGCATCTTCGACACGCGTCGTTTGTCGCATCGAGGCAAGGCGAAGTTTTTCACGTATGTCGTTCAAACCAGGACGAAGTGCCACCAATGCTCCTGCTGAGATATGTGTAGCCTCTTCCATCTCCGAGATAATCTCCAGGGAATCCTTGTGGTTGTAGAGATCAAGACCTAGGTAGGGTGTCCAGTCTTGAGTGTAGAATCGGACCACCTTCGAAGCATGGTACTCCTGTAACGTCCACGCCCGCATATTCCATATACTCTTTGTCAGAGCACCACGCTTCGCTAGACGACCAACTCCAAGGAGGAAGACGATCGTCATTGCCGAACCTTGGTACCACTTGAACATGCTGACCAGTGCCTCCTGGAGTACGAAATGATCTGCCTTGTTGATACAACACGTATCGCTCCACGCCCAATTGAACCTGGCCTCTCGTGCGATCTTGCAAAACATTTGCAACTTTTCGTGAGTGGGAGATGCCTCGAGATCGTATGCCACGACCTTGATGACCTTTTCGAACAGAGGTTCGTTCTCTTCCCACTTGTGCGAGAATGTGGCGTAACGATAGAATTCTTCGACTGCCTCCGAGATAGATGCACGATCAATGTGTGTAGTCATCGTACATACAAGTTTTGTGAAAACTGGCGTCGATTTGAATGCAGCAGCCTGCTCCATCTTGTTGCAAAGACGACCGGAGGTGGTGTTGATCAGCATCAATGGGAGATCATGCATGATATCTTGAATAATTGTACAGATTGCTTCCCTCGTCTTTTCTGGTCGGACATATTGGCGGCATCGGTCTGTGAGCAAATATTAACAGAACAATATCCATATGGTGGGTATTTACTCTTACCACGAATTGCTGGGTCAGATGATTGTGACATCTTCAGTAGCATCATCTCGAATGCGTTTGTTGCATCATCGTAGCGTCCTATCCCATGCAAAGCTGAATGCTTTCTTTCGTAACCTAGTGGGGAGGATGGATCGAGCCTTACAAGCTAGGGAGTACTCATCAACATGAATGAACATACGAGTTGAAACCAATCAACCTCATTTGCATCGTTCAAGGCATCCTCCCACATGCCCTTTGCCGCGTGTACCCTGCTCCGCTTAGCTAGTAGGTCATGTGGGGCAACAGGCTCCATCGATAGAGCAACCGTGTAATACGAAATGGCACCATCATATTCACTAGTGCCCATGGCATCATCCCCAAAGTCCCCCAGTTTCTCGCAACACCGAGACTTGAAGTCTGATAGAGGATAGTTATCAAAATGTCAGAACCGTACACCTGAACACTTACCCCGAGTCCAATCCACTTGCCCACCTTCTTTTCCCTGTGCAAGCTTGCTACACATATGGTGGAAACACGTAACGGCATCCATTACATGGCCAGTAGTTTCGAGATATTCGCATATAACCTCATAGATTGTGAATTTCGGGAACGTGAATGGCAACTTAGCAGAACGAATGTCAAAAAATGGATATCAAGGGAAACAAATGCTCACAGTGCCAGCAACAGCCAAAGTCTCACTCCATGATCCAGTCGTCAGTTTTAATTTTGCCCATTTTTTCAATAATTGCACGGGGAACAGAGAGTGCGGATCGCACTTGACTAACTGAGGAATAATTAATAAGCATAAAAACCCCAAGAATGACCTACATCGTTCGCGTCGCTGAAGGCGCCCTCCCAGATGCCCTGTCTTGCATGTGCCAGGCTCCGCTTAACCAGTAGACCTTGCGGAATAGCAGGCTCTACAGATAGAGCAACAGTGTATAGCGAGATGGCTTCGCTGTACTTATTAGCATCCATAGCACTATCCCCGAGGACCTCTAGTTGTGCGCAGCATCGAGATTTGAAATCTGATAGAGGACAGTCACACAGACGTCTCCTGTACTGTAAACACGATTACTCACCCCGGATCCAATTTGCTAATACATATTGAGTATTCATTTCCTGAGACAGTTCGCTGTATATCTGGTTGAAACACACAACAGCGTCTGCTACCCGGCCAACCTCTTCCAGATGTTCGCATAAAACTTGATAGATTGTCCATCGTGGGAGGATAAACTGCAGAGCAAACATCAGGTAAGTACATGCAGAATATCACCGGAAAAGGAACGTTCACATGAGTGGTAGTTGCCAACATCTTTTTCCATGACCCGGTTGTCAGCTTTAATCTTGCCCAGCACTTCAGTAGCATAGAGCGCGATGCAGAAAACGTCTCCTGGGGGACTGGCACGTTGACGTCACGAGTAGCTTCCCAGCCTGCGTTGACATCATTTTCCGGCGCAGAAAGACACTTTTCCATAAAATCTATAGTGGAAGCTCAATTGTGCCGAATGAACAGATAGAGCAGTGACTCACTAGAAACCCACAGGTTGACAGACTTGGTCATACTGGTTTCTTGATCTACCATACGAAGCACGGACTCGCCAGCCTCCTTTAGGCACCCAGCAGTAAGGAATGCCTCGCAGGTCTGCTGTTGGATTGTGACTGCAAGACTATCAAAGTTCCACCCCGAAATCTGCAGGAAGTCATGATCAGTTTCAACGCGCTTCAAAGTGGTCATACCAACGAAACAATCAAAAATGGCTGATTCGTATGCTTAGGAAACTTAATCCAGGCGTCCTGAAATGACTGTATTGCACTCTGATAGTTACTGTTCTCCATATGCAGGTTCCCACAGAGAAGGTGCATATACGCCTACAGAGAATGTTAATGGCAGTACTACCAGCTGGGAGCACATCATGCACACACCTGGACTACGTGGAGGCGTGGGTCACGAGGTGAAACCTGAATAAGGTCGCCTATACGGGATACCGCGTCATCGCGCTCTCCGGCCATGAATAAGACGATGGCCTAAACCAATAAGACTGAACTAAAAGTATATTTTGGTGTGGAATCCTCACTTTGATAAGAAGCAGGAGGGCGACGTGACCCGCATTCGAATGGAAGTGGTAGGATGCAATATCGCACACACGGTATCCCATGTGCGTTTCCCCTTTTCCAACAAGGGCCACACACATTGCAATGTATCCTATAATGGATGACCTGACTTGCGTCGACTAGGATTGAAACATATCAGCATCTATGTATAAAGATTAGAGAGCCATGCACCTCCTCGGCATCAGCGAGCGCGGAGTCCCACAGTCGCAAACGTGACCGTACAAGAGATCGACTAGCAAGTACGTGATGTAGCGTATCCTTGGATGTCAGGATTGCCGCACTCAGGATCACCTCTGCGTCGGTGAGCTGTCCGTGTTTCCATGCATCGAATGCAGCGTTTTCGATAAGAATTTCTGGCTCCTTGAATACGGTGCCAACCTTGTGTGAAATGACACTTAAAGACAGAAGATAAAACACACCACTATAGCAGATAACTGGTTTATGAGAATTCTTCTGTTTTCTGCGGCAGTTGCGACCAGGTGGTCGTCTGATGAGAATGCGATGGAACGTGTTTCGCTTTTTCGCTGGATGAGACCGAGTTGGGAGTGTGTCGACGTGTCCCAGAACGTGATGTTGCCCCTGGTGGAGTACGCTACAAATCTCCCATGTTGCGGAAGGGCGATCCGTGAGTCGGCAACTGAGGAGGGAATAGACCACTTTGATACAGTTGACCCAGTGGAAGCATTGATTTTCTTGATTTTGCTGTCGCAAGTTTTGACGAAGATGTAGTTGTTGAGCCAGACAAATCCACGCCACGGCCACAAGTCCGTTTTGATGTCGACTAGTAAACGTCCATCGTTACTGTCCCAGACACGAACAGACTCTCCAGTAGCTGTCGCGATTCTGTCGCCTCGTGGAGAGTATTTGGCTGCCTCGACGGGCTCGCCGTGCTCAAGTGTCTGCGCTTTTTGGCGAGCCGCAACATCCCAAATAGTGGCTGTGCCATTATCGTTGGCGCAGATGAGTCGAGTCGAGTCTGGCGAGAAATCGACACCCCAAACAGAACCCCACGGCTCGTGCACCAAGACTTGCTCGTATGTCGTCGCATCCCAAGCCACGACCTCCCAGTAGAACATCGCTGCGATGTATTTGCCATCCTTGGAGACAGCAAGAGAGTCGACACGCTCCGTCACTGGAATCGTTGCTATGCGTTCGCCGTCTTTGACTCGCCACACTCGAACATCCTTTTCACTACCACTGAGGAGATACTCGCCGTTTTCTGAAAAGGCAACTGCCCTTACCTCGTACTCGGCGTTGATTTCGATAAGCTGGGGGTATCCTTGTCCAACGTCAGCACCAACACAACTTTATCGCGTCTCTACGCACCAACCGTGGCCGACGACATGGCCGCAAGTGACATGCAAGAAAGAGCTGTGTTACCTGTGTACACGCAAATAGGACACACCCCGTGGTTTCAGCGCTTGATTACCATTTGCTGCAATTGCTGTACGCCGAGTTTTTGTATCCAACTTGCTGTTCCAGTCCACTGATTTTATACTACTAGGCACTAGCGAATATGTTCGACCTCTTTTCCATTCCGCATCGACTCGTTCATTGCTTGTGCCTATTACCGTTCCCCCACTCATAGTCTTGCTCCCAAACGCCTGGACATTCACAGCGCCACTCCCTTGAATCATTGATTGACCATACTAGGCAGCGTCAGGTCACCAAAGCCGCGAGTATGTTTGTCTAGGTATGCAAGCCTGTCAATGTTGACAATACCAATGTGTGTCCATGTCTGGAAACAAGCTGAGCATTATCACCGGCACACTGAGTACGCAGTTGAGTTCAGGTTTGACCCCGATCGTGTTCAGGACGATATTCGATCTCACATTTACCCATTATGGCACAAGTATCGAATCCCGTTCGCAACGCTATCTTTATAATTCTGCTTACTTGCTCAACAGGCTTGACATTACCCTGGTTCTGGTGTTCATGTTTCTCTTGGTACCCGCAGAGTTAATGCATGAGCCTCCCTTTTAAATTCTTCTGCTCAGACTGTGTACAGTATCGGTTGGTGAAATCATCAAAGTATATCCAGGATCCGTACACCCTGTATCAGCCTTTCCAATACTGCCGGCGTGGGCTCCTGCACTCGTACCCTGATCAGGCTCTCCGTAGCGACTCGCCTGTATTCTTCTGCATTCCGACGGGTAGGCGTGAGCAGGGGCGCACCAAATGGTTCTCGTAGTCGAGCAATGAACTGCAGGCTGCGCATCTGTTCGTCCATGCGCGACACGGTCGGAGGGGACAAGAGTGATTCAGCGTCCAGGCCAGAATGACCACCAAACGGCCGTCTGTTCGTGTTTGCTGAACAGTGGATGCGAGATCGGAAGGGTGAGAGAATAATGGCAACTCGCCCAGTACAGAAGGCGCTTCATCCATGTTCTCCTCAGTTATCGGTGTTACACCTCCAATAGGCTGACGATCGAGGAGAAAGTCAATCCAAGGATGAACAAGGCACAGTGAATCTAGTTGAGAGAGATTTTCTTGCGTTCGAATTTCCACAATCCCGAGTTCGTTCGTCTTTGAGCGGAAAGCATGATTCCATCCATTCTGAGTGGCCAATAGTGGCCCGAGTTTGAATGTGAGACAAGGGAGTTTCATTCGGCGTCCTGCAAACAGCGGGACAGGAAGCCTATTCACCTTGATCATATAACCTCGTAACCAAGGCGAGGTCGAGGGATTGCAACCGAGGAGCGATGGCACCCATTTTAGTATCAGGTTCCAGGGACAACTGGTGGTATGTGTGAAGTTGGGAGCCTCCTGAACACGGTAACACTGGCAGGAAGGCAGCTATTGAAGCTGTTCGATCTCCCCGTCCATGCGATGATGTTAATGTCTCCCGAGCTCGTGAGTAGCTGCGCCAAGAGTTGGTCAAGTGCTTTGTCGCCGTCGCCATACAAAATTGGCAAGGACATGGAGAAAATGCCAAGATCAGACTCGCCGTGGCAACCCTCTTGTATTCCTCCATATTCTGGCGAGTCCGTGCGAGTAACAGGGCCCCAAACGGTCGCTCCAATCGAGCAATGAACTGGAGAGCTCGCATCTGCTTTTTGGCGGGTGACATGGTCGACGGAGGCGAGAGCGACGCAATGTCCGAGGCGCCAGCCAATGCGGCTGAGGGAGGCGCGAGAGATGCCTTCTCCGGTGTGGTTACGGGTCGTCTGCCAAGCTTTTGTCCAAGACGACCGATCAGGCTGGTCGTTTGCACTTCTTGTGTTGGAGAGAACGATGGCGACTCCTGTAGTACAAACGAGTTGTCATCCATATCCTCTTCGATTTTCCCCTTCGTGCCGCAAACAAGCTGTCGGTCGAGGAGAAAGTCGATCCAAGGGTGAAAGAGGTATAGAGAATCCATTTCGGAGAGATCTTCATCAGATCTCATTTCTACCACTCCGAGTACATTTACCTGTGCGTAGAAAACCTGTTCCGCCCCATTCTGTACGACCGATACTCGTCCAAGTTTGAACACAAGGCATGGGAGTTTCATCCGATACCCTGAAAACGACGGCACAGAGAGCTCATTTACACGGTCGTACAGGTTTATCACCAAGGCGAGGTCGAGTGAGTGCAATCCGGCGGCAATCGGTCGCATTTCATCACGAACAATGGCTGATGGTATGTACGTGGCTGAGGGCTCACGAAACACGGCGATACTGGTAGGAAGGCAGCTATTGAAACTGCCGGACACCCCTGTCCATGCGAGAATGCTCATATCCCCAGAGCTCGCGAGCAGCTGTGCCAAGAGTCGACCAAGCGCCTTGTCCCCTTCGCCATATACAACCGGCAAGGATATCGAGACTATCCCAAGCAACGAGTAAGCTGTGTCTTCGACTCGCGTCGTCTGTCGCATGGAGGCAAGGCAAAGTTTTTCCCTTATGTCGTCCAAACCAGGATGAAGAGAGGTCAAGGCTCGTGCAGAAACACTGGTCGCCTCTTCCATTTCGGAGACGATCTCTGGTGAATCTTTATGGTTATAGAGGTCGATGCCCAAGTATAATGTCCAGTCTTGAGTGTAGAATCGGACCACCTTCGAGGCGTGGTACTCCTGCAAGGTCCACGCCCGCATATTCCAAATGCTCCTTGCCAGAGAGCCGCGCTTTGCTAGACGGCCAACTCCTAGGAGGAAGATGATCGTCATCGCGGAACCTTGGTACCACTTGAACATACTGACCAACGCTTCTTGTAGTACGAAATGATCTGCTTTATTGATACAACACGTATCGCTCCATGCCCAACGGAATCCCGCCTCTCGTACGATCTTGCAGAACGTTTGGAGCTTCTCGTGAGCTGGAGATGCCGCCAGATTGTATACCGGGGTTCTGACAACCATTTCATACAGAGGTTCGTTCTCTTCCCATTTGTGCGAGAACGTAGCATAACGGTAGAATTTTCTGACTTCCTCTTCAATAAAAGCGTGGTCGATGTGTGTAGTCATGGACGAGATGAGTTTCGTAAAGGCCAGCTCCGATTCAAATGCTGCAGCTTGGTCTGATTTGTTATAGAGACGGCCGGAAGCGGTGTTGATGAGCACCAATGGTGAATCGCGAATGGTACCCTGAATAGTTGCGCGAATGGTTTCCGTCGTCTGTTGTCGTGTAACGTAGCTATAAGATTGCTCTAATGGATGATATCAATCGAGTGACATTTGTACGATGTGATTGTCCTTACCCCGAGTCATTGGGTTAGATGATTCTGACATCTTTGACAGCATTGTCTCGAATGCGCTGATTGCATCACTATAACGTTCTAAGCCATGTAAAGCCGCATGCTTTGTCTCGTAACCCGATGGAGAGGAGGGATCGACCCTTAATACCTGAGGAATACTCATCAAGATAAACTTAAACAAGTCGAAGATACGTACTTCATTTGCGTCGTTCAAGGCGTCCACCCACATACCCTTTCCTGCATGCGCCTTGCTTCGCTTGACCAGAACGTCATGCGGAGCCGCGGGATTCAAAGAGAGCGCGACAGTGAACCTTGAGATGGCTTGGTCATATTCTTTAGCGTCCAAGGCATGATCCCCGAGGTCCTCTAATTTCGCACAGCACTTGTATTTGAAATCTGATAGATAGTCACATAGACGTCCCCCATACTATCCGCATGATCACTCACCCCGAGTCCAATTTATCACTACTTGCTGAGTATCCATTTCCCACGACAGTTCGCTATACATTTGGTGGAAACACGCAACTGCGTCTGCCGTGTGACCGGTCACCTCAAGATCCTCGCATATAGCTTGATAGATTGCAAATCTTGAAAGTATAAACTACAAGCAAACAAACGTTAGGTACATGGGAAATATCAAAGGAACAAATACTCACACGAGCAGTGGCTAACAAGGCATCTCTCCACGGCTCTGCGGTCAGTTTTACCCTTACCCATTCCCTTAGTAGTGACATCGTAGGGTGCGACGCATGAGACATCTCTTGGCACATGGGTATATTGTCGTCACAAGTCACTGGCTCGCTCGTGTTGTCGTTGTTTTCTGGTACGGAAAGGCACTTTTGCATGAAATCTGTAATTTTCGGCTAAGAGCTGGAAAAGCAGATAGGACGATATCTCACCCAAAGCCCATGTTATCACAGGATCGGTCGCGCTGACTTCTCGATCTACCATGTGCAGAACCGACTCGCTGGCCTCATTTGTGCGCCCTGCATCAAAGAGCGCCTCACAAGATCGTTGTTGAATTGTGATTGCAAGATCATCGAAATTCCACCCTGAAATCTATCAGGGTCAGGATCGATACCAACATGTTGCAAGGCAGTAGGGATATACCAATGAAACTATCAACGGTGGTTGATCCGTGCGGTCACCAAGCTTGACTCGGGCATACTCGAATGACTGAATCGCGCGTTCGTAATTACAGCCCTCCATATGCGAGTTGCCGAGGAGAAGGTACATATATGCCTATCAGCATGATCAGGATGACACCTCGTGTGATGGGAAACCATTCACATACCTGGATTACATAGAGTGTTGGGTCCAAGAACGTGAGGGAAAGAAGATCGTCTATGCGTGATATTGCATCATCATACTCTCCAGCCATGGACAAGATAACTGCCTAAAACGCAAATAAGCTGAATGTACTCCAGGAAGCGTCGTGACACTAGATATCCACCTTGACGAGAAGCAGAATGGCGACATCATCTGGATTTGAGTGAAAATGGTAGGACGCAATATCCCATACACGATATCCCTTGTGCTTCTCGCCCATTCTCACAAGTGTTACGCACTTTGCAATGTAGCCAACGACGGATGACTGAACTTTGATGGACTTTGGGTAAAACAGGATCAGTGGCTAGGTGTGAGAGCAAAACAAGATGTACCTCCTCAGCGTCGGCGAGAGCTGCGTCCCATTGTCTCAAGCGGGTGCGGATGATCGCTCGAGCGGCGAGTACATAATGGGATTTATCGCTGGACGTCGGGATCGCCGCAGTCAACAACGCTTCTGCATTTGTGAGCTGACCATGTCTCCATGCATCGAGCGGGGCATTTTCAATAACAATGACTGGTTCCTTATGTATGAGGCGCTGCTAATGGTGTTTGCGCTCGAAAGACGATCATAAGAAAACATGACGCACTTTGAGGAGCGAAAGATCTTGAATGACGATCCCCTTCTGTGTAACAAACGCAAGAAGCTCATCATCTGGGGAGAAAGCAATTGGAGATTTGTTGCGGCTCTGCTGGATGAGACCGAGCTGGGTGGGCATCGAGGTGTCAAAGAAGGTGACCCGGTCGCGTGTAAAGCATGCGATGAACTTCCCGTGTTGCGGCAGGGCCATGCGTGGGTTATCAGTAACAGACCACTCCGAGATGATTGACCCGTCAGATGCATCGATCCGCTTGATTTTGTTGTCCCTGGTATTGACGAAGAGGTGGTTATTGAACCACAGAAGCCCGCGCGACGGGCTCACTCCCACTTCGATGATGACCAGCAAACCACCGTTGTTGCTGTCCCAAACCCGGATGGATGCCTCGGTGGCCGTCGCAATTCGATCGCCTTGCGGAGAGAATCTGACTGCTCGGACTGAGTCGTTGTGGTCGAATATTCGCACTTTTCGGCGTGTTGTGATGTCCCAAATGGCGACTGTGAGGTTGCCGCGGTCAGTGGAGACGAGTCGAGTCGAGTCTGGGGAGAAATCGACGTCGTGGGTGAGCGTCCCTGTCTGACAAGACAGAACTTGTTCGTGGGTCGTCGCATCCCAAACCAACACCACCTCAGCCAACTCCCCTGCGATCCATCGGCCATCCTTGGAGACGGCAAGAGAGAACACAATTCCACCCGCCGAGATCGTCGCTACTCTTTTGCTGTCTTTTACTCGCCACACTTGAATGTTATCCTCATTACCAGCACTGAACAGATATGCGCCATTCGCTGAAAAGGTCACTGCACGGACCCAGTAACTGGCATCGACTTCAATGAGCCGGGAACATTCTTGCTCAATAATCAGTGCCTGCGCCGCGGCCTTGTCTCATTAGTACGCACCAGTCCTTGTTGAAGCCATGATAGTCAAGCTGTGGTGGGTGCACACGCCCCAGGCACATCCCGCCATGTTTTCAGCGCTTGATTGCCTGTATCTAACTTACCGCTGCTGTCCACTGATCCATACTGTAATTAGGTGCAGTCGTGGACATTAATACTTTGGTAGGGGTATGTATACCGCAGCGCCCCAATGGTCACAGCCTCCTGTGATAAACGGCGACCTGCAGAGTACCCGATTTCCTCGAGGCGTCAAGTAGCAGGTCCTTGTGAAAAGATCAAAGT
>JBBPUC010000772.1:0-11874 GCA_038094375.1 Tubosaeta aff. heterosetosa
ATCGAACAATCGCGCTCATTTCTGCCCTCGAGTCAGCGAATGCTTCTGCAAATCAACGTGCACGCACCCGAACGCAGCATGGACGGCAACGCCGCATCACCCGCTACACGCAACCAGTACGCCGACTCGTCCGCCTCCCGTGGCGGCCCCCACGTCTGCGCACGCGCATGGATCCGCGCCAGCATTCCCTCTGGCAGCTTCTTCAAATGCGCCGCCCGCGCATGCGCGCTTGTGTCCTGCTCAACCACCTCCGAGTCCGCACGCCACCGCACACCAGGCAGCCCCTGCGCCAACCGCCAATACAACTCCTGAAACTGGGCCTCCTGCCGCGCGACCATGTTAGCCACCTTACCCCGATTCTCGCCTGGAAGCACCATCCGTGGGTCCCCCGCATAGCTGATGCCAGCGATCGCGGAAAACAGCTCGCGCTGCGTGAACTGGGCGGGGAGCATCAAGAGCGCCGTGCGCAGCGCAGAGGCCAGGTTGACCTGCTGGGTCAACCGCACCCGCGCGTCGTCTTTGATGATCCGTATCGGCTTGTGCATACGTCCCGCCAGATACAGTGACCGCCAGTTGAGCAGATCTGCGCACAGCATGTCCACAGTCGTCACGCCGTACTTGATCATCTGTCCCGCGTTAACATCGCAAAAGGCCAACACACGAGTCACTCACCACCCCATGCATGGGCACGTACGTGTTGAACCATAGTCCGGGACCGAGCGCCTGCATACCCGACACAAAGCCCGACCCAAACACACGTGCATGAAGTGGATAATGCCCCGGAAACTGATGCATATTGATCGAGTGCCAGTGATCTGGGTATGTCACAGCAAACACAAAATCGAGCATCGGGCGATTGCTCGCTGTGTCGTAGCCTGCCTGCTCGAACACGCCAGAACCATATGCAAAGGCATACCGTATAGGTGCGTCGAACGACTGAACAATGTCCTCTAGCAGCGCCCGGGTCGAATTCGGGACACGGAGAAGTTGGTTCCGGCCAAACGAGGGCGGAAGGACGGGCAGAACCTGGCGCTGATTTTTGGCGGCGGGTCGCGGGCGTGGATAGAGATGAGATGAACGAGGCTTGGCACCGTCCGGGATGGGTGGTGGTGGTGGAATGTTGGGCGTGTGCGGGACCGGGTCGGTCGTGAGCGGACGCACAAAGCATCGAAGATGGCGGGATAACTGGCGAGATGTCGCGAACATCATGCCGGACAGCGAGCGGAGGTGTCTCGGCGACGTCAGCGGCGATGAGGACAACGTTGGTGAACACGACGGCGATGTGCACACCAAAAAGGAAATGATTTGTCATGCTTACGTAACCCTCATACTATGCATACTTTTAAGTTTAGAATCAAATAATGCATCTGTAAGTACGTGAATGAAGTTGTTAAACTATCGTACACTCAAATTTGTTAGTTCCCGCCGTTTCGACGCGTTTACCTTGGGCCTGGCCTGCGTGTCGCGTTCATGTTCTATTAAATACCCGAGGCGCGATTGTGAGCCTACAACGT
Organism: Tubosaeta aff. heterosetosa; assembly: GCA_038094375.1. Taxonomy (NCBI): domain Eukaryota; kingdom Fungi; phylum Basidiomycota; class Agaricomycetes; order Boletales; family Boletaceae; genus Tubosaeta; species Tubosaeta aff. heterosetosa. The sequence goes on from JBBPUC010000772.1 coordinate 1,515, forward strand.
GCCATTCTCGTAAGAATGTCACCGTCTCGCCGTGCCCAACGGACCCCATCAAACGTAAGTACCATTGCAACCAATTTACGAATATTCCAGACGCGCTGCAGAGCGAATCCCAAAGCACCGCGACCGCCCCTAACGCGGTTTTCGTGTGAGAATACGAGACTTGAACCCAGTTTCCACCATCGACTCCATAGCGCGCAGCAAGTCCTTGTCATGTCCGAACAGGCCAATCGCGTTCTACTCCAATGCCACTTTAATGCTGTGAGGACGTTTGAACAGTACGTCTCTACTGGTGACTGGCCGATTGCGGCTGAAGGCGTGAACCAATTGATGGCGAGTGTCCCGGATCTTCCTCTTCCACGTCGTTAATAAATATCAGGAGGTTGTTCGCGGCGCAGAACCTTGTGCTACTCAGGTATCCAAATATCTAATCGCCCTAGATATTTTTTGGACGGTCTCTACCTCCCCTCGGCTTTATTGGGAGAAGATCGCTCGATGGCAGGAGTCAGACATCGTACACCACCCATGGTACTCAAAAGGTATTAGCATAGACGTGCCTATCAAGGGAAACTTTCCAGGATATCTATATGATGAAGGGGTGGGAAAGTACTTGGAGGTACAAGGCAATGGAAAGGCGCGATGTCGGGAAATTGTGACGGATGACGAAGATGAGGTTGTGCAGCAGATTCAAAGCGAGGACGACGACGAAACCGCCGTAAAGCAGCAAATAGAGAGGGGGAAGACCAGGGATAAAGGTGCGCAAACCCGCACGTTCGCAACCTGCCATTCGTGAAAATATGTCCACCGTTCTATCTCTCCAGTACTGCGTGAGCAGGTCTGTGCACAGTTGTCCGCTTTCAAAAGGCGTGCAACATCAAGGAGAGACAACACCATCGTATTTCAGCCCGAGAACGCCTGTTCCTCCTGCGTTCAATTCGGGGTAACCTGCATCCCCAATCCTAGTGGTGCATGCAGACCTTGTCGGAAGCGCAAGAAACAATGCGCTCATGCAGCAGGCATGACAAGAGGAAGACACAAACCCCGAGCTTGCTCCACGATCTCCACTGAAAGTGGTTCAACATACCCCTCTGCCAAAAGGTCTCGAATGGATTCAACGGCCACACAGGGGGAAAGTCTACAGCACATGTACGAGCAAACAGGTAGGCTCCCTCATCTGGTATTTTTATTACCGAGCTCAGTCTGTTGGAACTGAAGTTCAGGAACCCGACCGCCAGCCCCAACCGCCTCAAGCCCTTTCTGCATCGAATCTTACTCTCCAGGACGGCGGTGTTTGTTTGGACAATGTGGCTTCGACTCTAGTGGGGCCTTCTTTTCAGGGCCTCGTCCCCGCTGCCCATGGAGGAGGGGTGGCGTCAATGGATGAGCTGTTGGAACTATGCCAGGCCCATCTGGAACTGCGAGCCTCGCATCAGAAAATCCAATTGGAACTAGAAGAGCTCCGTGGCAAGATACGCACCATCGAAATGACAATGGAAGCGTCGAGGGTGCATACAAGTGCGGCAAGTATCCCTCTCCCTTTTATCTTTCGCGCACCTACAGCTCCATCCCTTAGCAATGTATGACCGCCCCCGTCTACCCTACGACCTACCTTCCAGCTCCACGCGCATCACCGTTCGCACCACAATCCTCCGAACTAGACCTTAGATATTTCCCAGACACCACGAGCACTACTTTGTCTGTTTCTCACAATATTTCCGCCCAGCGCTTCTGCTCCCCAGACCAACCTTTTGGCTTCCACTAGCGCATCTAAGAACTGCGCAGGTAATCTGTCTCGTTCACACAAAGCTATCTGCACCATTCAAATTCGCCGTGCCTGCCGTCTCCCGCAGACCCATTGACTTGTATTTCCTCTTACGACGTCCCGCGGATACATACGTACGTGGCCTCTATTTCCGTTAGATTTTGCGTCTTTCACTTCGTACGATCACACCACATCACGCATTTCCCTCGTATATCACATCTCGCCCCAGTAGTGCCATCTACTCGTTATGATACCGTAGATTTACCTACCGTAGCCCAAGTTCGAAATGTGAATATATCCAATAATTCGTCAGCTGTGAGTACAAATAGATTCGTATTTACACTTGTCTTTTCGATCCACATTTCGGACACACAGTGTATTATCTGTGAGTACACGGAAAACGAGAAAATTAGCGATTGTAAGCGCATTCGTTTGTTTGTCTTCACCATTATCCTTGGTAGCGTCTGCGCATCGCGCTCGAGATGCTCCATTAGCCGAGGCGCGATTATTAGCCCACGGCCTCGTGAGAAGCGTCGTCTCGCCGTGCTGAGCGGCGGACGACACCAAACGTAAGTGTTGGACCTCCGAATATTCCAGATCATACCGCAGCGCTCCCCAACGCAGCCTTTGTCTAGATCTCGGGTGATGGCCGAGACCGGAACCCAATTGCACTTTTGACTCTATCGTCATGTCTGAACGAGCCAACCGAATCCTCCTCCAATGCCACCTCAACGCTATGAGGGTCTTTAGACAATATGTCTCTACTGGCGATTGGCCCACTGCGGTCGAATGTTTGAGCCAAACGATGGTGCGTGGCGCAGACCTTTCTCCTCCGCGCTGTTGATGCGTATGAAGCAGAAGGTCGTCCAATGCGTCGAACCGAATGCCACTCGGATGTCCAAGTATCTGATCGCCATCGATGTTTTCTGGAACGTCCCCAATTCTCCCTGGCCTCACTGGGATAGGATCGTGCAATGGCAGGAAACAGACCTCGTGGATCACCCATGGTACTCAAAGGGGGTAACTATAGAGAAGGCAAACCGTCCAGGACATCCATCTGGCCGCTCGGCTATCGTGAAATCAGAACCACGGGACGAGCGTGGTATGTATGGCGAAGAACTGGGGAAGGACTTGGTGATGCAAGGTGAGCAATGCGAAAATGAGGAGGGTGAAAAGGAGGGTGAGAGCGATTGCTCATGACCCGTGGTTCATTGTTAACCTGCGGGCGTCCGTTCTGCGTCTCCAGTACCACCTGAGCAGGCCCATGCCCAATCGCCCATGTCTGCGACGCGTATATGGCCAAAAAGAGACAAGACCATCGTATCTCAACCCAACGATGCCTGTCCCCCCTGCATTCAGTTTGGTGTGACCTGTATCCCTATTCCCGACGCCCCATGCCTCCCTTGTCGCATGCGAAAAAAACAATGTGTCCATTCCACAGGCACCACGAAGGGAAGACGCGAACGTACTCGTTCCACGATCTCCATGGAAAGAGGCTTTAGGTCCCCCCCTGCCAAGAGGCCTCGGATGGATTCAACGACCACACCGGGGGAAGCTATGAACACGCACACAGGTGGGATGCCTCCATACTCTGCCGCGGCCAAAATACCGCCGCAAGGGTCGTTGCCGTTAAACTCTGCCACGCAGGACGACGGTGTCCGTCCGTACCACAGGGCCCCAACTCTCAGTGTGGAGCCTTGTTGTCAACACCTCGCTCACAGCGGTGTGTGCACCCCCCATCAAGCAGGGCTGGTGTCGAGGGATGAGCTCCAAGAGCTACGCCAAGCCCATCTGGGGCTGTGCGCCATGGCCCAACGGGAAGTGGAAGACCTGCGTAGCAAGATGTGCGCGATCGAAAGGACGATGGAAGTATCGCGAGTGCACACAAGCGCGGTGAGCATTCCCCCCCTTGACCTCGCGGGCGCCTACAATCCCCCCTAGCCACCCACGATGGGTCCTGTGTACTCCGGCCCCCCACGTATACCGGCGTCGCCGTTCGCGGTACAACCCCCTAAACTAAACTTCCGGTATTCAGCCGGTACCACGCGCGCTACGCACCCTTTTCTGTCGTACGTTCCAACGGTGCCGTCCGGCTCTCCGGCACCCCCGACGTGCACCGGTGCGTCTCCTAGCGGCGCACGCAGCACGCTGCCCGAAGCGCTCGCCGCAGCAGCATCAAAGGCGTCCGCACCGTTCACATCCACCCGCAGACACATCTAGCTGCCATTTTCTTGCATTTCCTTCTGTCGCGCTTGACACGGCCCCGCGGACACATGCATACTCCATTATTATGTTTCCGTTGGATCACGTCCCTTTTCACTTTATACGACTCGACGTTGTGTTTTTCCGCTCCCGCGTTCCTTCTCGCCTCAGTCCGTTGCCCGAGCTTCTCATACCATGTCCCAGTCGTGCTTGTTTTGATGAGTGAATATATCCAACCGTCTGCTGCTCATACGCTCTTGGCAGCTGAGTAGTGACTAACTTGATTCTCAATCGGTCTTCTCCTACACTTGTACACACTAGTAACCTATTCGAGAATCCATGTCCAGCAGGGATCCTGTAAAGACTACCACGGCAAAAAGAATACACCAAGGTAGAGATAGCTGCATGGATATAAACCAAGACATACGCCCCCCAGAGATCGCAGAGGGATCAGAAATGTAGATCAAGCATACATGAAAAAAGGAGGAGGAAAGCAAAAACAGGAACTGTACACGAGTCGTCATCGCTTCGACGCGTTCGCCCAGGGACTCTTGGGCTTGGCAGCCTCCTCTGCCTGTTTCTGGGCACGGAGCACCGCGCTCTTGTTCGCCCGGGGCATAATCGTGGGCGCCTGCAAACTGCTCGGACGACGTACTTTGCGCGTCGGAGGCACGTCGTTGGGCGGCTCGTCGCTGTCGTTCGACGTGGCGCTCGGCGTGCTGAGCGGACCGGTGCCCGTGCCGCTGCTCGACGTCTGCGACGAGTAGCTCGTCGTCTTTTGGATAACGGGGGATCCGGCGTTCGAGGTACGAGACATGGCGCGGGGCGGGAGGGTGGATCTAGGACGGGTCCAGAACGCGTCTTCCTGATCGCGATACGCGCTCATCGCGGACGAACTACGCGAGTGCATTCCAGACCCAGGCGTCTTGGGCTGCGTAGGCATGCGGACTAGACCATTCAGTGCGCCGCATAGGGACGTCATAGAAGCGGCTTACACATGAAACTGCTCGGTGGAGGACCGCCTTCCTTTCTCAACGCGGCACTCTTGTTTAGGCGGGGCGTGATGGTCGGAGGTTTGGTGCTCGCAACTGAAAAACTTTCACGGCGTTTGTGCCCAGGAACCCCCTCGAACGTGTTCTTCTTTCGCGCAGCCTCTGTCTCTGTCTCCTCCCCATCCGCCTCGCTCGCGCTCGTCGTCGACCGGTTCAGAGCAGGCTTGCCGTTCGCCTTGGGCGGCGGGCTTGATACGGACAAACGCTTCTTGCCGGGCGGCGTCGCAGGCTGTTCCAACCCCAACCGCAAGGCCGCCGCCTTTGTCAACCTCGGCGCGATCGCCGGCGGTGCTGTCGACGCCACACTGATCGTCTCCGTGCGCTTATGACCCGGCACGCCCGCAAACGTCTTCTTCGCGCGCTCCCGCTCCCGCTCCTCGTCTCGGTCGTTCTCCTTATCTTTGCGGAGAGGTATGCGCCCTGTGCTCGCGAGCGACATGCGCGTCTTGCTCTCGGTGCGCGGGGAGCCGTCCGTGTTGAGGCCCTGGCGGAGGAGCGCCGCCTTGGTGAGCCGCGGCGCAATGTCTGGCTCTAGATGTGTCTTGGGCAGCGCCCGCGCGCGGAACTGAGTCTTGCCCGAGGACGAAGAACCCGTGAGACTGCGGGGCGTGCTCGCGAACGCGGAGCTGCGCGCATCCGAGGAACCAGGGGAGGGCGGGAGGATGTGTGCGGATGCGACGGGGGCTTCGAGACCGAGCTGGAGCGCCTCGAGGACCGCCGAGTTGACGGAGCGGATCGAGACGCGGTCGAAATCGCCGTCACCTGCGACGGGGGGGAGGTCGGAGACGGGGAAGGGGGGGCTGGAGGCGAAGAGGGCAGAGATGAGCATTTCGGCTTGGGTGTCGTTTTTGGCGCCGATGACGGCACCCTTGAGGGAAGGGAGGAGAGAGAGGAGGACGGGGACGGCGCGTCTGCGCTCGAGGACATATACCCAGACAGGTCCGCTGACAAGGGCGATTTAGTCACGAGATCGGGAACGAACCGAAGAAACGCACTCGGCGAGGAAACGTGCATCGTCGCCAAACAGTTCGAAAAAGGTGTCCGGGTCCGACTCGGTGTCGAACTCCATCTGGCGTTCCTTTACTATCTACGAACGACTGGTGAGCGGATCCGCCCTGCAGACAAGGTGAGCAAAACCCCTGAAGAGGACACTCACTTCAAAGCTGGCCTGGATGATACGGGGCTCAATCTCGAGACGGAGTTCCAACGCATGCGTCTTGATGATGGCGACTGTGCGAGTTGGGGCAGAAAGCAAGGGTGACGGAACATGGTGACCTGCATCTTGGGTATGACCGTTTACAGCGGCCAAGGGTGCAGACATGCGTACTGTCACCTCGGCGCCAAACGAGTGCTTACTGAGGGAAATATACACAGCAAAGGGTAGCTATAAGAAGAACAGTCAGGTTTCGAACGTAGTTTGAGTCTGAACCGTCCCTGGGACGAAAACATATCGTTGCTAGCAGACCTCGGACACCACTCAAGCGGAAACTCCGGTGCCGACAACGTTCCGCTCATGAAGGAACACATTCATATGTAATGATATTCTATGAAACCACTCATCATCAAATATCCCCAAACAGGCGTTTCCTAGACATCCCCGTCAGCGCGCCCAACGACCCCAACAAGGTCGACTCACAGAGGTTCGGGAGCCTCGCTGAGCACCGTATACCCCCCAGCCATCTCCCTCGCCCACACGTCTCTCAGGAACCAGCCGACATGTCCGACCGCGCACCCGATCAAGTCGCCCGCGGCAGCCTTCCACGTGCCGCTAATGACCCACGAGAGCGCGACAAGCGCAAGCGGCAAGTACGGGGCCGATATCGTAAAAATGCCAAACAACGCAATAGGCGTGGACGGGTGTCGTCGGGACCATACATAGATCGGAACAAACGCGAGCGAAGACGACAGGAACGGGAGATTGACGAGCGGGGAGAGTCCCTGATCGACGGGTGAGCACAGAGTACAGGGAGATGATAGGACGTACCAGAAGCATCAGAGAGGAAAGTAAGAGCAACCAAAGATAGTCCGCCTTTTTATTCGCAAACGACGATTCTTCTAGCATCCGACTGTACCGCATGCTGAACAGACTGTCAAACTGAGAGCGCATTCCAGAGGCAAAGGCACACTTACAAGAAGAACAGATGGAATACAAAGTCGAGCGAGAGCGGACCAAAGTAAAAGAAGGTGGTAAGCATCCGCCACGGCTTTCCAACCCGCTATTTGAGCCCGCTATCACGATTAGGACCCACGAGACTGACCTGCGCGTTCGTAAAGGCAGACTTGAAGGAAAAGTAGAGCTGTAGCGGGGTAACGACCTGGCATTGCTGTAAGCCACCATACGCGATCAGCTCTTTGTGCGAAGACCACTTGGACGTACGACCGCCAGGCTTGTCACCACGGAGAGTGCCAGCCACGCCCGTGTGATTGGCGGCACCTGCATCACCCATGCATCCATGTTTTTGCCCCGACGAGCCTGAGCTACTGTAGTAAGTTGTGGTAGTGAACGTCGGATTGACTGCTGCTGAGTCAGCCAGTCAGGCGCTCCAAGACCTCAATCTCCGCCAACGGACCACCTTCATCCCCCTCTGACCCAACAACAGCCCAGACTTGTTTGCTTAGTCGCAGATACGCCCTTGCCTGTCCCAACAACCGATCTGCACTCTCCGCCGTAATGAACGCGTTCCACGCCGTCTTTGCCATTTCGAGCAAGTGCGTCCCTAGTTCAAGCATCGAGCGTACGCTCCTCTCCACACCGAGAAACATACCGATCTGGGGGTAACCGGGTGGGTAGACCACCACGTAGAACGCGAGGACCGTCAGACCCACCTCCAGGGCGGCTTGGAATGGCCCCTCGTGCGAAAACGTGCTAAACGACTCGCAAAAGCGCGTGAGGCACCCTTCCCTCAGGATCGGCAGGACTTCCAGAGGTACGGCGTCGATATATATGGGCAAACTGGGGAGCGTGATCCCCTCGGGGGAGGAATCTGGGAACACGAATTCGACCAGAGACCTCCCAAGAGAGCTGAGCTCGTCTTGGCCTGAAGCAGGCAGAGACGTATCGAGCCGCTCGAGCGCCGTACACGACAGACACGCGCACGTGAACCCATACGTGAATCGGAACATGTGTTGACGCGTCTCCAAGAGTGCGGGGTCGACATACGGAATGCATATCTCAGAGACTTGCTTGAGAATGCAAATACGATGACCAGTAAGACATACCTCCTCGCCCGGAGCAATCTCGCGAATGACGACAACCTCCATCACCACTGGCGATGCTCGCGCGAGCCTGTACTTGTGAACAGCATTGGGGACGCAAGAGTGATTGAACAACCGGCTTGCCAGAGGAAAGGCCCCATGGGCGATCGTCGTGAGATGACTGTGTATCGAAAAGTTGTTGTTCCCACAACGCGAGAACAGCTCGGCGGGTGGTTTCACCGGGCGCTGGCTAGCCCCCAGCGGACAAGAAGGAGGCACATCCCCGCCCGTGCCTGGCAGCAAAGACATGAAGATCGATAATTCCGGGTCCTCTGTGTCCCTCGCCGCGCATTCGGCGAGCAAATGCGTCAGAAAAAGTGCATCGATTTGTTCATGCGAGGCAAGCTGGCCGAACGCACGCGACGCGCAAAACGCGCCGAGATGCTTGCAGTACCTTTTGTGTGTACGCCAATGCAGCGTCTGACCTTGCGAATCGATCGGTCGTTGGTCAACATCTCGCGCAGATCGTGCGTACAAGTGGCATCGCAGTACCAGTAAGAGGCACATCCCGTGCATCTCTGAAGGTGACCGCGATCTTGTGGGGCGAGACAGTGGCAAAAGTCACATCGTTGGCCCTTTTCTTTTGGGAGGAGCAAGCTTGCGAGTGATTGGACAGAGAGGATGTGCGTGCCAGCTGGAAGCAGACATGTCGCTACGGTTTGGTTGCGTGCTGTTGGGTGGTGCCGCAACGATAAATGTTCAGGCAGAGAGAACATGATGCCACTCAAGAGCACGTTAGTAAGCAGTGTACTTGGTTATGGAAGATCGGGTTCCTCCTTACTGATTGATACTTCATTATTAGCGAGTAGCTAGATGATCATACCGTCAAAGGTCGAACCGATAACACCATTTATTGTTGTCTCGTCTCCTAGGAGCCCCTTGGTGGGCATCGCACATGGTGGTTAGGTTTTCACTACGGAACTTGCTGTTGATCAATGATGCGTAACGGACGTGAGTGGACATCCTTCGATATTCTTGTTGACCATGAGAGATTTAGGAGAGAGCGAACACATGTCGCCATATGAGGATGTTTTTTTTCTCGTACATCGTTTCCATAAAGCATAGAAATGGATCGATGCATGAGGTCTGGAATTGTGACTTAGGTGTGTTCTGTCGGAAGGTACGTCAGATTTATATACATCTGTATGCATTCCTAATGGACAGCACCATTACAGGGTAATGTCAGACAACGACGACAAAGTTCGCGATTTGTGTTCCGGGAACATACGACGTACCTTTACAGTCCAGTGGGAAAACGCATACGCGACTCAGTGCCAAGCGGGTTTTGCTTCGTGTTATTTCAAGGACTGAACGTGACAATTACACCAGCTTTAGTTTTAACGCAGCCTGCGGGAATTACTTGTCCCTTTCAGGCTTAGTGCGTAGCTTGGAAAGGTGCCCTCGCACGAGCGAGTCCCATCCAGCCGCTGCACTTTGACTGCGTCAAGTCACGTTTCGACCGACGTCCCGTATTTGAGGGGAGTGGGGAAAGGGTATAGGAAAATCAGAACACATGAATATGCGGACAACGCAACTCATTTCCGTGAGCGTGATGCCTGGGCAGGAACTTAGTAGTCGGCGGTAATCAAGGAAGGTCAGTTGTAATGGGCTTCTTTGCTTCCTCAAATAAACCGAATAAACGTCAGTAAATTCTGTTCTTCGGCTCTCACTGTCAGGTTGACATCGTCCAATGCTTCCTTGTTTGCGTTCCAGAGTTGGCTCATACAATTACCCCGCAGCGCACTCAAGGTCTAACATCTTCAGCCGCCAAAAGGTGCGACGGTGAAATATCTCGTGACGCATTTAGAGGGTATCCGGAAACTGCTGTTCGGTGGATTCAAGGAAAACAAATAATCGGCCTAAAGATGACGTCGATAGTGAGTTTCTTTCGTAACGACAAACCATACCACTCACAACGGTGATTAGGTCTTTCGTGCGACAAATTTGATATCCTGTAATGCAACGAGACGCATCATAATCCATTGTCAATGATACTGATTTTGGTATTATTTACCTTGCATCTCACCTGCACTGGAAGACAGTTACAACGACTCTCAGACTTGGCAGACTGTCGATCATGCACCTGCCAACA
>JBBPUC010000773.1:0-11853 GCA_038094375.1 Tubosaeta aff. heterosetosa
CCCGTCGCGCCGTGGCTGAACGAGGTCAGGCCCATCGCGGCCCATTGCTGTCCACTCGGGGTCATGTTCCAGTATCTGCACGCGAGATCAGCGACTTTGGGCGCCAGAACGTGTCGGTACTCACGGTGCCCCGGCACCGAATGCCTGAGGAATCGTCCAGACCGTCTTGCTGCGGTCATACCCAAGAATGTTGAGCCTGTCCTTGAAGGTCTGGATGCGTGCCTTGATGTCGTACACGTAGCCCTGGCAGTTGTCGCACCCGCAGTGCCCGAAATCGGGGGTACAAGGTGTGTGGTAGACGAGGGAGTAGGTGGCGTTGATGCCGATCGGGTAGGCGTCTTCGAGCACGATGTCCGCGCCCGCAACGTAGGGTGAAAAGTTGTAGTCCTGCGTTCGTGGTCAGACGATGCATATGGAAGCACAGGTGTGGAAACCTTACCTGGCAGTTGAGCACGATCGAAACGGGGTGGTAACCATCGATTTCGTAAATCAGGTCGTAGGCGCTTTGTGCGGCAGTCAAGGGATCAGAGTTACCATCGGGCTCGTGGGCAGTTTCCCAAAGAAGTAGGTTGGGAAGTGTGTTGAAAGTCTTGACGAGCTGAGCAACTTCGGTCAAGTTTTCGTAAGATCTGCGAAGAGAGGCAGTGAGACAAAGAAGAGATCGCGAGATCGAGTCAACGCACGATCGCATATCGTAAATCAGGTAAAGACCAAGCTCGACCGTTCTGTTGAGGACCTCCTGGAACAATGTTGCGTTGTCATAGGGAGGAATGGGATGAATCTACAATACCATGAGCTCTATACAATGGCGGACACACGGAGCAAGTCTCACCGTATTAAAGCCGTCTGCCTTCAACTGGTTAATATAAGACATGTTCGTCTCGAGATATTCGTCAAATGAGATGTAAAAGCCCTGAGGCACAAATGGCTTGAATTCTCCACCGCTGCCATCTGCGGGCCGGACCCATAACGAGCCCGTCCGCAAGTCTGTCTTGACCACAGAGGAATTTGTATCAGGGAGGTAGAGGAGAGACGAGTTCGTCGCAAACTTTTGAGAGGTGTATGACGTTTCAGACTCATATGTCGCGTCGCAGATCACATTATAGGACGTTTTTTGTGCTTGGAAGGAACTAAGATCGACGGAGATTTCGTAGCCGGTGGCGTTGAGTGGCACCTGTTGCTGAGCGAGGACCTGGTTGTTGATGCTGATAGTCACGTTCAGCGCGCCTAGGTCATTGCGATGCGATCCAGGCGATACCGAACTGGAAGTCGACAGAGAAATGGGAGCAGCGCCCTGGATGTACCGGTACACGATGGGCGTGTCGACGATAATGGAGGCCGACATTGCATCTTCCTCGAGATAAGGTCGGAAGGCAGGTGAGCAACGGAAGGCCACTAAAGGCGCGGTGCTGGTTGGGGGCAGCTGGAACTGGCCACCTGGAGGAACAACCGTCTGATTTGACATATAGTTCTTCCCGCACCTGTCGACGCGTCAGCGCCACCACCACCGGAATCGACGCACGACGCACCATGTTTGTGCAAAGGCAGAGCTGAAAAACGTAGCTGCGAGGACAGCGGTAGCAGTGGTGGTCCTCATGTCTGAAGCTGCACCAAGAAACGAGTGCAGAGGGAAAAGATGGCGCAACCCAATATCAACTAGTCATTTTATATGGTCTTTGCCCGGGGTTCCCGAAAGAGGCTCTGCCAAGCAGCCACTTAACACCGGCGTTGCAATACGGCTGGGCGTCTCTGGCTATGCTTAACAGCAATCATGATGTTATTGCATCGCAGAAAGGGGAGGTGGGCCTTGATCGCAATGTAATAAAGACCGTTGAATGAATGAACACTTACTTCTGGCTATTCCATCGCGCGGCCAGCGATGTGCCCCAAGAAGTGCAAAATACTGGGTCGAGAAAGCTGAGACGCCACACCATGACGGGTACTTTGCAGATACCGGACTTGATTATTTCGTTAGTTCGCCCTGAGGACATGTCATTGTATAAACCGTACCTGTGCTCCAGCTCCACTGCTTGGATATCCGGAGGTCACGCCGCCTTTCTAAGGTGACAGATTGACGCTGGAAAATGAGGCAGTCAGTCCTCAGGCTTCAGCCATTAATTCACTGCGCCCATAAATCCAACCTAAACATTCGGGTGGAAACCAGCGCGCCCACACTGGTGGCGATTTTGAGGATCCGAAATGCGGCTATACAATGATTAAACGTAAACTCTACGATCACCATCAGCTGGTCGTCCAACGCATCAAATAAACCATGGCCCGTGCGGCTGTGTCGGAGGAAGAGCTACGCATCGCCCTGATCGACTCTTGGCGTCGTCAAGGTTGCTGGATGCACATCCAACCTGGGCGATCCGCGTCCGAAAGATTCTGCAGAGAGAGGGTTTGGTCCAGCGAGCGCCACGTATCCCGTGTCCCGCGTCAACAAGAGCCTCGACGTAGCGAAATGGAGCAGCAACATAAAAGTACACTATTTCAATGCGTTCAAAGGCAAAGGTCTCGTTGCATCTGAAAAGTTATTTGAAGGTGAAGTCGTCTGGCGCCCCCGAATGGTCTGTTTCCTTGTCAATCGGCTGGAAGACCATCTGCGATTCGCTGGTCGTCAGGTATCTTTGACCTGCAGCGGTCCTCAAGGGCGTGTGCATTCTGCTCGACCCCACTAGGCCACTCGCTACTCCATCTACCCTGTTCGGCATCCGCGCCATGTTCCGCCATGCTTTGCAATCGTTTGTATCGAACCCAGTCAGAGAAAGTGCATCCATCCCTTTGCCCCGCCTGCAATCCCGCATCAGTCCCTCTCCTCCAGTTTGCGCGGCGCACAGAGTGGATGGCCCTCCACGCACTCGCTCAATGCATGAGCAAACTCCTCTCTGCCCAACGCGACGATGGTTCACTCGACGACGACCTCTCAGTCATCCAAGGCCTTGCCGAGCTCGGTATGGAAGAGCGCTTCCGCGCATTACGGTATGCCCTCCCCTCTGCGTCTAACTGACAGTTTTTGCAGCGCAGAGCCCGACCGCGAGAGCTGGAAACGCGCCCACGTGCTCTGCCTCTGGGCATTCCAGCCCCCGCAGACCCCCGACGAGCAGAAAAAGCTCGCCCGAATACTAAAGCGGCCCGTCCCCCCGTCCATTGATGTCCTACGATGCCTTTCTGCGTGGTCTCGGCCGCATGAGTCTCAGTCTGTCACGCCCTGTTTTCTTGATGCCCACTCACGCTCTACAGACCTCGAAGCACACGAAGGCCTCTATAGGCTGCACTCGCCCCTCAACCACGCGTGCGCGCCCAACATGTCTGTGCGCCATTTCGACACGCGCACGGCGCTTGCGCGGATCACCGTCGTTGCGAAGACGGCGATCAAGCCCGGGGAGGAGCTGGTCATCACGTACGTCGACCCTGCGTGTGCGTACAGGGAGCGACACAAGCGGCTGCTCGAGTGGGGGTTTGAGTGTCAGTGTGGGAGATGTGTCGCGGAGGGCCGGGAGGCCAAGTCGTCAGGCTCGGAGGAGGCGGACCAGCTTGCGGACCAGCTTAAGGCTGGGTTGGGACTCGTGTGAGGATACAACTTGATCAAGGACGCGAGTCGAAACCTAGGGAGCTTTGTGTTGCGCCTGTCCGAGGGATAAATTGGTTCGTTCCATGTAACAACTATTTTGCCTGATGGGGATGCTGAAGTACGGTATGTACTATACAGTCTATCTTGTACACGAGGTATGCCCGCTGGTGCATTGACACGGAAAGGTGACGCGGTTGCAATATAGTACGTTTTCCTTCCTTCCCGAAGAAATTAATTCAGACAACTTCGTAGAGTGTGTTGAATACTGCCCGTCTTCACAGTGCGTGCATCTGCAGATTTCCTGAGCAGGATTAATGGCATTATATCATAAAGACGCTAGACAAATTAGTATGACCCCCAAGGATACAATCGAGCAGCAGTTGCACGATACATGCACAGGAGGTTCGCTCACAGGTCTTTCTGTGTATACCACCCTCACGACCTCTCGCATTTTTCGTGGGCTCACTACTTCATCTACCCTGCTCGGTATCTGCGTCGTCCAGGCCCATGTCCCACCATACTGCAATCGTTCGTGTCGAACGCAGTCAAAGAGAGTGCGCTCGCTCCTTTGCCCTGTCCGCAATCCTGCATCGGTCCCCCTCCAGTTTACGCGCCACTGCCATGTCCTTGCCCAATACACGGGCAAACTCCTTTTCTCCGGCTAACGCGACGACGCCACGTTTGACGATGAATGACCTCGCCGAGCTTGGCATTGAAGAGTGCTTCCACGCACTAACCTATGTTCCGCTGCCTGACACGCCTCACTAACCATGTGCGGCGTAGACCCCAAACCGCGATAGCTGGAAACGAGCTGACGTTCTCTACATTAGGGCATTCCAGTCCGACGAGCACAACACTGAGATTCCCTCCGTCCATCCTACGCTGCCTCGGGAACACGAGTCTTAGTCCGTCGTGCACTGTCTCCGGGACGCCAACTGACTCCCCGTACAAACCTCGAAGCGCATGGGGATCTCCGCGCTCACACCTTAACCAGGTGCGCGCTCGCGTGGATCATGGTCATCACCAAGACGGGGATCGACCCGGGGGAATTCGTCACGTACGTCGGCCACGCATATGCGTGGAGCGACTCGAGCAGTTGCCCGAGGCGTTTGAGTGCTGTATCACGGAAGAATGAGAGGCCAAGGCGTCAGGCTCGGAAGAGGCGGACGGGCTTGTGAATCAACTTAGAGTTCGTGTGAGGAAACAGGTCGTGTGACGACCTGATTAGCGGTGCCAGTCTGTTCGGAGTAAACTCGGTTCACTTTGGGGTCCTGCCTAAGTGGCTGTGACTGGCACAACGAGTTGGGACTCTCACAACTTCAACATTGACTAGCCATGTCAACCTCTACCGATACAGATGATTCTGATATCGAAAGCCTTTGCGGAGAGTTGCTGCAATATGCTGTTACCCATGTTTTTCTTCCAGTCCAGCTTCCCAAAAAACCCAAACCGAATATTCAGACAAGGATCTGTCGCTGCTTCGTGCGGGATGCGATGCTGCCTGTCGTTACAGTGCGCACATCTCTGGCACTCCTGAACAGACGCAGTGGTTTTGTATCACAAAGATGCTAGACAAATTGCAAGCCTCGGTTGAGCACATGCCCCCCGCATTCGACGAATTCTCTTGGGATGAGGAGACGAGAAAGAAACAGGATCTGAGGGTGGCGCGTGAGGCCAAGAATCATTTCATGGCCCAGCTGCGCGAGATGTGCACGGGAGGTACGCTTACAGGTTTTTCTATGTATACCTGCCCTCACGGTCTGCAGATACTCTTGCATTTTTGCCGACACCAGAAATAGCGGGATTTTACTCTCGAAGCATGAGAAATCTACCGTTTGCGAGTCGTTCGTACTGTTGCAGCAGAGACCCGATAAAGCAGGCACGCCCGAAGACTCATACCCTGAGCGAGCCACCAAGATGTTTAACAGGGTATTCGATTCTGTCGGCCACCAGTCAAAACTCGTCAACTTCCTCTGCCCCTATGTTGATCCCGAGGATCTTTGTGCCTCTCAGAGCCGTTGTGCAAAACACGTTACTACCCTGCATACTTGCATTTTGTGGGGTGCTGATTACACCGCCAATGCTCGCCACATCACGAAACATATCCGCGACTACACTCTAGAGTTGCCGTTCCACTCCACTGAACCTGGTTTTCCTTGGCTCCGCCCACGTATTTCGCGTTGTTCAGTTTGGCGTCGCTCGCGCGTTTGGCTTCTCGTCAGGATCAAAGTTCGGATGTCACTTGATCGATCTCGTTCTGGACGTGTTTTCTACAAATGTTTCTTGTTATTCTTCATATGCTTCCTCGCAAGAGAAGCGAACCGGGAGCATAAAGACTTCTCCAGTGACCTGCTTTACTTCACATCTTGTAAAGTCCTCCGACGTTTGAGCAAACTCGGGTCATCTGCCCCCACCTGGCTCTCCGAAATCGCCCTCCAGACATGTGCTCATCTTTGGGAGACTCTTGATGCCAGGTGCAAGCAGTTCGATATCCAGGTACCCCAGCTTCAGACCCCCTCCCAAGACATGCTCGCTAGAGATACATGGCTCCTATCGGAGCACAGTAGCCCATATATTCGTGATGCGCTCGCGAGCCCCAGCCACAAACATACCAATGTTCCCTTCAGTCCTACGCTTCATGATCACCGTGGAACGATTGATGATTTTCTGTCTTTGGACGGGGCCTTTTTTGAGGCCGCATATCATGTCGATCCTCAACTTACTCTCTATGATCTTGAGCAATCGGTCGAGCAGGGTATCGACGATTGGATTGCTTCTGTCACAGTTTTTGACGAGGCATGCAAGCGGCTTGAAATGTTGATGGCCAAGTATATGATGTATGCCGAAGAGCAGTATACCGGAGGGCGCGAAAAGCTGTATGAGGAATGCCCTTCTGAGCAACCGGGAAAAAACCCTGAAGCCGCCTCGATCATGTTTTTGCACTTGACAAGCTAGTCATCAAAGAGACTCCCATACTCGCCGACTATTCCCCCGAAATTCCATTAGCACTTTTGGAGTCACTTCTCCTGCGCAAGGCATCTAACCTCTATCGTCTTTCCCATTTATATCATTACCTCTTTGCACGACACTCCCGGTCGTGTCCTGGATGGTCGGTGTAATTTACCAAAGATTGCTTCGCCGCCCGTTATTATGATCAATCGCCACATCATCAAAATCTTAAATCTCGCATTGAAGAAGAGGCACTGCAAAACACCACCGGACATCATGACTCATGCTGTCGAGGGGATGCAGGGGTTTCCCAATCACAATTGCCATCGTCACCAATATTCTCCGAGGTTGCTGTTTTCGAGTTGCAATGCCCACTTTCCCATTGTATCTGGCGTGCGATCGTACCCCGGATCCTACCGCATCTCGGGAATAAGTCTTCCAGCATGAAAGCGGATGAACGTGTTCCTGGGTTACGATCTCACTTCGTCGATCGCGAAATGCCAGCTGGATACATCGCACGAGCTGCGCCTTCAACATGGAATTCATTCCAGCCATTCGCAGCGTAAAAGTAGTCTGACGTTACGTTATGTTCTGGTGCCTTGGCGACCGCGAACTCTCTACCCCAGTTCAGGTACGGCCATTGCCAATATCTACTAAGCGAATATGTGGCAGAGACCTCACGCACCTCCAACAATGTTTTGGCTGGTCAAGCGAACCATCCTGATAATTTCTCTGCTACAGAATTCATGACATTCGGACAACTACGGAGTCATGGCGGCTCATTCTCGTGGTTGAACATCCTACAAGGACCGCGCAGTCGAACACTCAACTTCCGTCATCATGAAGTTCACTGCCTCCTTTCGAGCGTGCGCAGGAGGACTTTCAAGTGGATGGTATGAGAGCCATTATACGACATAAGGATGGCTCCTCTGAAGGAAGATCGACGAAATCTCTTGCTAAGTACGTATGATATCAACATCACAACACTCCACAAACTTTGCGACTCCGCGGAAGACGTTGATATTCTACTTTCTTGCACTCTCCTCGTAAAGACACTCCGTCCAGGTTTGCTGAATCCCTCATACCAGTTATCATCAACACATCGACATTCATCGAACTTTTTGTTAGATGAGATTCCCAAATCGGATGGCAGCCAAGCCCAGCGCAATGACCTCATGCTCTACTCTATCCCTTCCCTCCGTTCTGACTGGACTCCGCCCTCAGGGGATTTGATCAACCAGTTAAACCTGTTCGCTGGGCAACTTTACCTCAGAGACTATGAATCGTACCTTCGGCTCTGTGATTTCCTCGGCGTTCATGGCGCACCAGAATCGACGAACACTGTAGCAGCTCAGTGGAAGATCTAATGGAATCTCTTCGGGCTACCGGATCGTCCCCGAGGGGAATCTGTGCTATCTTCGGTTAAAGCACTACTGTCTATGCGGACCAGAGGACGACCATTCGCAGAGACGCACATGGGCAAGATTGTCCAAGGAAAACTGCTCACAGCAGACGACTTCAAAATGCCAATATTCGAAGAGGACCGTATGCTATGTGCAGATTGATTGCTCGTAGGTATTGACTTCATCGATAGCTGCACGTTACTCATCTCCTTTGCAGCCTCGGTCATATGGTTTCGCTCTCTTTCGCACATTACGTCGATCATGTTTGCTTGTTTTTGTTCAGTCATAGATTGATTTTCAAACTCTAGATTGACCATAATATTTTTCCGGACAAGGTGTGCGTTTGTACATGACTGTTACTTTGTACATAACATATTCTGGAACGCTAGCCATCACTTTTCTGCGCGAACAAGTTGGCACCAAGTTGGAGCAAGTCTTTTCGCCGTCTCCACATTCGTATGCTTGAACTTGTAAGCAGGACGTGCAGGTCCAACGGATGGGGCAGGTTTGAGCCTTCCAATGAATCGGGTTCTGCCTCACGCTCGACCGGCGTGTATCCAGGGAGCCCAGCGATCGACAACTATTACGTCGGTTTAGGAAGGCAAGGCGTCAGATGTGGACGAACTCGCGGATCAAGCTGCATCCCAGCTGGGCCACATGTAAGGCCAACACTCTGGTGCACCTTTAACTCCGGTGCATGCTTCTATGATTGAATGTTGTTCGGGCGTACGGGATGATACCAAGCAGGCAGGTCGATTGCGGACAGACGTCGTTGTAGCAGGTGTCGATAGCAGATCATGTTAAATAATGCAATAGAGAACGGTATATGTTGAATGAAATCACCGAGTGAACTTGCGACATTTAAACTTGAATAAAAAGCGACATGCGCCAACAAGTACACTCACGGTCGCTTTCCTAGTCTGCTATCCTCTATATTTCCATCCTCCTCTGTCTTAGCCTCACCCTCCACTTGCGATCCATTCGTTGCTCCCTCTTGCTATTCGACAGACAGAGGCAGTCAAAATGTTCGTGCTATGAGGATGAGTCACAACACCGTGTTCCCGAAAGGCATCTCCGGTCGTGCCGCATGTTCTTCTCGCAACCGTCGCATTTTTTCCTGCACATCTGCCATCACCTGCTCCATCAGCGACTTTTTGAGCATCCACTATTCGATATTTTGTGTTTCATTTTCTTTGAGATAGTGGATATACTGCATAGCGTGCGCGGGGATGGAGCCCCTGGCCATTTCCACTATTCGGTAGTCTTGGGCCAAGTCGACATTGATAGTTGCATCGCCGGCCTTCCACTTCTTTCTGCGCAGGGCATGAGCATCGAATGTCGTGTCATGATATGGTAGGCGCATGACCATCATTCCTCTGGCGTGCCCGGCCACGAACGTCTCGTCCGATCGAGCCAGCCCAGGGGTCATGAGCCTGACCCCGTCGCCGTCTTTTTTATGAATTTACTTCCTCAACTTTCCGGATGGATGGTTGAGAAAACGGGCGAGACTGTACGGGAGATGCAGTCACGTAAGGAAGCTGACCCAGGTCCGCGCAGTTGCGAAGATGGGCCGGAATCACGTAGCATGAACTGTCCTGGGTGAACCTATTCAGGACGAACGTCTGGCGACAAATGTTAAGCGTATGTCATTTTTTAGAGGTACTTCGTTACCTGCCTTGGGAGGTGCGATAAGGACCACCATCGCATTGCTGTTCCGCGACATCGACATAGCCCTTGCACCTGCGTCGTTGCGTCGGCCACGCGCCTCGACTCGACCTCGCGCTATGGCATATACTCATCGGGCGCGTCCATGAGCAGGTACGTGCAGTTGTACCACCTCCCCGCGCCAACACCCTATACATTGCGAGTCGCGTGCGTCGCTAAGGCCACGATGAACAACTAGACAGTTTGTGGTAGATTGATGGTAGAGGTTGCTCCCGATCATCGTCACGTTGCCCGTCGTGAGGGGTAGTAGAGCGAGACGGAACCGGTCGCGTCGCGACTGAACAAAGTTAGGCCTATCATGGTCCACTTGTTGTCATATTCCACTACCTACGTGGGGTACTATATCAGAAGGCGCATGTAAACATGGTATCACGACTCGCGGCGCGCTCAGGCTATTGCCAAATGGTTGAAGAATGGTCAAGACCGCCTTGCTGCCGTCGCACTTCAGCACGTTGAGCCTCCCCTTGAAGGTCTGTATACACGCCTTGTTTCGTACGGGTGGCCCTCTGCGGTGGCGGAATCGGGCGTAGACAATGGAGTAGATGGCATTGACGGTAAGCGTCTTCGAGCTCGATATCTACGGCTACGACGTAGAAAGTTGCGGTTCTGCATTCGTGCATAGCTCAGACGGCTAGGAATGAAAACTTGCTTGGCAAATAGGGCGTCGGCCGAGTCCGTAAATCAAGTCATGGGTGCTTTGTGCGGCAGTGAATACCCATCTGTCTTGTGAACAGCTCCCCAGGGCAAAGGGGTAGGAAGTGAGCTGAGAAACCGCGACCGAGTACTCCTTGGTAAGATCTATAACGAGTTAAAGAGAACACGTCGTGAGACTGAGCCAACGCGCGATCGCATATCGCACGCTCGACCATTCTGTTGAGGACATCCTGAAACAACGTCGCGTTGTCAAAGGGAGGGATGAGATGAATCTACGATACAATGAGTTTTGCACAACGGTGCACACAAGTCTCACCATATTAAAACCATTGGCTTGATGTATTATGGCATCTCGATATAAAAGTAGGTCTGTCTCGGCCACAGAGGAATCGGTATAACTTACTTTGCAGCCTCAGTCTCCTTCATACATCCTGAACGTGCTGGTTCTTTTTTTTCCAAGTCATCGATTGATTTTTTAACTCTGGATTTGCTATGGGTTCACTGTAACTGTTGATTCTCCCAAATTTTGTGTTTGTGCCGTGTTTATGCAACGAATACCGAATCGTTCTGCGCGAACAAGTTAACACCTTGAAGTTGGGGTTCCAGTGAGTATGGCGGGCAGATATGCGAGACTTGGATTCTGGATTTTCCAAATTGCAGATATTAACTTGTGCAATAAAAAGTGGTACATATTGCATGGTTGATGTACTTACGAGAACAAACCCAGAAAGCGAACTTGCGACATTATAATTTAGATAAAAAGAGCCGTATCAATCAATCCACGCGCGGTCGCTTTCCTGGTCTGCCGTCCTCCACGTTTCCATCCTCCACTGCCTCAGCCTCTGCTCTAGATGGGTTTGTCGTTCCTTCCTGCTGTTCAACGGACTGAGAACGTGACTTGTAGTTGCCTTGTCCATGCTGTGAAGATGGCCGTGGCTGAGTGGCAACGCCGTGTCCCCGAAGAACCTCCAGCTCGTTCTCCGCCCGCTGTCGCCCCGCACGTTCTTCTTCCCACAGTCGCCGCATCTCCTCTAGCTGTGCCTGCAAATCTCCCATCGCCTGGTCCATCAACAACTTTTCGAGCGTCCACTTTTCGATATTACGTGCTTCGTTTTCCTTGAGATGGTGAATATACTGTACGGCGCGCGCAAGGATAGCACCCTTGGCCTTTTCTCCCGAGCTATTCGGTACTATTCGGCCGAGTTCGTTGATGCCTTCGTTGATGTTGCCCCGCCGTCGGCGTTCCACCTCTTTCTGAGCAGAACGTGAGTGTCCGATATCACGTCATGACAAGGGACGTACGTGATTGTCTTTTCTCTGGCGTGCCCACTCATCGGTCCCCATGGCAGCAGGCCGATTACCTCTTGTCCGACCCGAGCCGGTACCCGAGGCAGACGGCGTCTTGGGCTTGTCACTCTCATCGCCGTCTCTATTTGCCTCGTCGTCTTCTTGAACGGGGGGCGGGGGAATAGGAGGCGACTGCACGGCAGCAGCGGCCACGGCGGAAAGCTGGCCCAAATTGGGCGGTCCGCGCGGATGCGAGGATGGACC
>JBBPUC010000774.1:0-11836 GCA_038094375.1 Tubosaeta aff. heterosetosa
ATCGGATCCCTTCTTTACTTAATGCTCGATACCAGACCCGACATTGCATATGCTGTTACACAGCTGGCCCGTCAATCAGCGAATCCATCTAAGGATCACTTAGATAGAGCACTTTACATCTGCCGTTATCTTATCGGTACCAGGGATCTTACCCTAATGTATGATGGAAAAAGTGACTCCGGCCTAATTGGCTGTTCAGATTCAGATTGGGGCAAAGATCTGGAAACTTCACACTCGCAGACAGGATATTTCCTGAAGCTAGCGAATGCAGCTTTCATGTGGAATTCCCATCTTCAGAAGGTTACAGCTACCTCTTCCACAGAAGCTGAATATATTTCAATGTCCACATGCTGTAGTCAGATTATTGGCATTAAACAGATGTTTGGCAAATTGGGATATAATCTCAAGCCTATACCTCTCTGTGCGGACAATCAGGGTGCTATATTCACAGCTCAAAACCCTGTAAATAAAAAGGCTACTCGCCATATCCGCATTAGATATCATTCTATTCGCGATGCCGTCATCAATAAAGACATCGAGATCTTTTACATTGATGGCGATGACAATCCAGCAGATATCTTTACAAAGAATCTAGGATTTGTTAAATTTGAGAAATTTCGTTCTTTACTCGGACTTATTTCTTTACCCGCCTAAAATTGAGCGGATGAGTAGTTTACATTTCTTTCTATATGCTCACGTATCAATAGCATACTAAGCATGGAGTGTTGATGTTTTACGCTATAAAACGTAGAAACTACTTACAAGTCACATGACAGTAGTTTACAGAGGTATTTGAATGAAATGGAATGGAACTGAGACTATCAAAGTGATTGGTGGAGATAGAATCCATTCCAGAGAATGCTAGCAGTGTTATGTTGGTGTTACTGAATGCTTGGGACATGATGAAGGTATTAGAGCAAGATAAGATATTCAGTGACTTGAATCTCTAGAGAACATGTTGATCACGTGCTCCCCATAAAAGTAGGTCATACTGCGCTGCATATCTCTTCAATCCACCACTACAATGCCTACTATCATCAATCCAAAATTTGATCTCACTCATTCAGCAGCCTGCCCAGTTGTCAATACAACCTCTGACAATATTGTCATTCTAGAAAGTGATAACCTGCTCTCTGGCTGGCCGACCTACATTCTTGACTATGTCCCAGCTCAGCCAGGTCCCATTGTATGCACTGCCAGATCACATATAAAACATACTGATCCAATTAACTACAGAAGTTTGTTCTTAGACTCAAGGATGTTAAGAAATATGTCTGGATTGACAATGAAGATTCTAGTGATGAGGAATACATCAAAGGTATGTGTTCTCTCATGGATGTACATACATGCTCTCAAACTTAAATTATATAGCTGAGTGTAACAGGTTGTGCCAGCAGTGAAATGCAGTGACCCTTTCAATTGATCTCACAAACACATAAGATTCTGTTTGATTTACCAGCATGTATTTTTCAACAGATATTTAGAATCATCCAGAAAAACTCTGAGATTGATCTGACTACTGTCACTGTGATTCCAGTTCATCTGAGGGGCATTCCTAAAGATCTGAAGCTACAAACAAAGGTTTTTGGTGAACCAGAGTGACCCTGGCCTCCTGCTTGGCCACAGGGTGTTGCTTCATGCACAAGCACAAACACATTTCATGCTCTCAAGACTTCACCTGCTGCGATCAAAGCTGTCAAAGATACTACTACCGCTACATAGATCTGAATATGTGGGTAGGTTTGTACAATAGATGCTGCTGTTGTGTATATATGTAAATTACTCTTTGTCATTCCTCTAACTCATTTGTGTTGAGGTCTAGATCAACAATATCAAAGCTATTCATGTCTACTATAAAAAATTGATCCTCTTCAATCCTTGATAAAAGCCGCACTCTGTATGGAATCATCCCAACAACTGAGATGATACTTTTGATGTCCACAAATGTTAATCCTGCCTCACCAAGGGACTTACAACTTTTAACCATTCCAAATGATAAGCCATTGAGGTTCTCATCAAAATCTGTATACAGATGAACACATGCAGCATTGATAAAATGGTATTCTCGAGTTCCGTCATGGTTTTTGAAGGGGACCGAAAGTTGTGTATAGTATTGGACTTTAGCGAAGTGGTAAGCATTACCAGCCTTAACCTTTTTGTCATGAATATAACAAACTCATAAAGAAATCATGGTGGAAATACCTTTACATTGCGCGATATACAAATTTTGCTTTGTAGCGTCTCATTTTCTATCCAAGTGCAGCAACCAAATTGGCCATTAGAGAGACGAAGGCGAGCCCACCGGAAAAGTTCATGTGGTGCTGGTTTTTCAAGAAAGCGGGTGATTGCCTCTCGTTCACGAGCTGAACCAGTAATTGGACAATGGTCTTGCTTGGGGAGGAGGAGATAGCCATGACCAAGATCTTCAGATGCACAAGGAGTGGTATTCTCTAGTGAGTCAAACTGGGGAAAGAGTGCCTTGAATGCATTAACTTAACAGCAACAATTCCCTTGTTGTGCAAGATTGGAAAATGGATTGGATGGTTGACAGATCTCCTAACCCAAGTTACCAATTGTGCGCTCAATGGTCCATTGAGAAGAGCAAATTGATACACCAACACGTGTTGCCTCATATGTAAGATGATTGGATAGGTGTATGCAAGGTTGGACAAAATGGATTCGGTCAACACAACACTGATAATAAATCTCCTCAAACTCTTGTTCCTAGTCCATAAACAGCTTATAGTCTCTTTTGATTTTGGTAGGTGTGATATCGTATTGTGACATAATGCAGAGCCCAGCAACGAATTTACAAAAGTTGTGCCAGTGACGTTCTGGAAGGACATTGTATAGCAGTGCCGGACAGAGGTGGTAGAGCCAGGTGATGAACTCTTTTGCTTTGTAGAACGAGTTCATCTTCTCAACAGGATTTCATGGAGCAATGTCAAAACATCCAGGTAGATATGGTTTGCAAGCAGAAACAGCATGGCCGTGTGCTTCCCATTGTGGCCCTATAAGAACACACCAGTCCCACTCGTCTCAGGTATCTGCATTCTCACAGTCAATTATACCCCACCAAAGGTCAATAAAGAGTGAGGCCATATTAGCACCAGCATAGTGCATGATTTCCGAAGAGAAGCATTTAGGAACACCTAGGATGGAGTGTGGTTGTAATCCTAAAAGTATACTTGGTCTAACAATCCCAGTCTCCAGGCATCGCTTCTTATATTGAGTTTGATTTGGGGATGACATCAGATATTGAAGGTTTGTGACATAGTCACTTGATGTTCCGAAAAAGGTTGCATAGAGACTGAGATCTTCATGCATACAACCGTTGACTGTGTAATTATTGGGTAAAAGGAGTACAGGGTAATACTGTAAACCACAGGGTTTGCGCCGTCTTTTGAGTGGGCAGTACATCCTACATCCAGATTTTCCAGAGTGGCCAATGAGATTGCTGACACACAAAAAACCTGGGCCATCACCACAGCCTAAGAAGAGAATCGGACAGGAGATAAACACTTGATTCTTGGATGCATCCCAGATCCATAACCCTTCATGCTGCAGCACAGAGAGGTGGTGAAAGCCAGGGTAAAGGAAGGACTTGATAAACTTTGGTTTATTCAGGCCAGGAATGATCACACTGGGTAGGACATTCTTCTTTTTGTAGCGGCTGTCTGGCAAGTGTTCGAGAATAATCCAAATGTAAATCCAACAATCTGATTGTTTGCTCTTTTATAGTTGAGCTCTGTCAATTGAGAAAATGAGCAGGGTATCATCGGCTGTGATCTTCCCTTCCCAAAATACATCGAGATATACAGTCCCAGTTAGAACATCATTGTACTTGTCAACAAGCCCATCATTTTCCTCAAGCTCCTTCAGAATCTCTCTTGTGCGATGATCATAGTGACGCATCTTTCATGCAGTCTCTGGATGTTTATATAGGGCCTGGATTTGTGGTCTGATAGGAATTGTATTGAATACTGCCCTAGGGACTGTCTCGGATGGTTTAGAGGGTGAAGGTCATTTGAGTGTATAGCGAGAATCACTACAGGTCAGGCAGGCCTCCAGGGTGGTATATGGGCCGGTGAACGCAAGATAACCTTTAATACACATGTTGTTGACAAGCAGATAGATACTAGAGACATCTGCTAGAATTTTTTTGGTCTTATGAAATGATGGTATGTTCAAGCCAGGGAAACACCTTTCGATGGCACATTGAATATTCTCATATGTGTCTTGCAAAGAGTGTTCGAGGGCAAGAAACGTACTCAGGGCAAGCTCGACAAGGGGATCTTGAATTTCAGGTGTCATTTGTGGTGGGTTACAAAGTTGATCAAGTGCAGCTCCTGTCAGCCTGAGAGTCTCATCTAATGTTGCATCCTGTAGACTATGAATGAATTATATGTTGTGTTTCAATGGCTCAAGAGTAGCACTCTCCTTGAGCTACTCAAGATCAAGATTGAGGATAGGATTGTTTGACGCTAGGTAATACAACAGTTAGATTTTCGAGGTTAGTATCAAGGTGATGATATACCTTGACGCCTCTGATGATAGCACTCCTGGTCAGCCTCGTAATCAGCTGGATTCTCCAAGTCATCCCTGTCACCAAACAAGTCATATTCTGTTTCCATCTCCATGCCCTGGCCTGCATTTTCCTTGTGATTGTTCTCGTGTGGATTCTCATCCCAGCCACCAAACTCATCATATCCCATATCCATGTCTGTGCCCTGGCCTGCATTTTCATCACAGTCATAAGCATCCTCGCCTGGATTCCTATCAACATCTTGGCTGCTAAACAATCCATCATCCAGATCCATGTCCATGTCACAGTCTTGCTCTCTATGATTGTTCTGACTTTCATTCATACTGCAATCCTGGTGTTGGTTCTCGTATTGTTCGCCATAAAAGTCTTGGTCTGGTTCCATACCATCCTCGTCACGATCAGAGTTTGTGTGTTTCTCCATACTTGTTTCCTCGTGTTGATTGTCCTCATTGTCTCAATGAGAAGATGGATCTGCATGGTATGATGAACCTGGCCCTGGAATATCTTGAACTCTGGTGCGGAATTCTTCCAATAAGTGAGCCATTCATATCACCTCTTTCTCTTCATCATCAGCTAGCTTGAGATGTCTATACCAGGTTCATCTTGAGTTGAGTTGAGTTTGGCATCCATGACAGAATCTCTGGCATTAGCACCACCATTGGTCATCTATGGGGGTATTGGTCAGAGCGATTAGATGGAACAAAAGCAAGCAAAGCTGGTTGACTAGTAGGTATATTGGAGTAGAAGGAATAGTGGGCTTTGTACTTAGATATACGAGAATACTGGCAAGACATATAGGGGGATTTGGATAGCCTGGGTAGCTGACCATTCTACATTGAAACACAGACTGGTAAACATCGGTGACACTCATACCCCACGTGGTACACGCAACACGATTTCCATAGGACTACTTTTCACTAGAAATGATGATTAGCCAGTACTGGAATCCCTCTCTGGATTTCAGAAATATTGGACCTTCAACATCCATATGGATCATTTGTAACGGTGCTGTAGTTCATGTTTCTCCATATGATTTGAAAGGTAGCTTCTTCATCTTTCCAATCATGCAGGGTTCACAGAATTTTGCCAATCCAGTGACTTTATTGATGCCTCAGAGATGTCCTTTTCAGACCATAGTGTGGATGTTTGCTATGGCAATATGTCCAAGCTGGCAGTGCAAAACATTTATATTGACAGAGGTTGATTTTGGAATGGGTGACAGAGTTACTGCCGTGTGGTATAGTCCATTATTGTGATGTCTGATCATGATTGTGTTTCATCCTTTTTGTACAGAGTAGAAATTTGATTTTCTGGGGAAAGACGTGCTGAAGGCAAGCTTGGATAGTCTGGGCACGGAGATCAAGGAGATGGCAAAATCCAAGACATGGAGAACATCACTCAGTGATATTTCACAGTCGTGACTATTAACAATGGAGTATAAGATGATTGTTCTGGTACCAACAGTGTGAATGGTGGAATTGTCTCCAAATTGTACTGGATACAGAGTTGAAAATGTGGAGTAAGTGGAGAACCATTGTTGGTGCAGCACCATGTGCGAGGTGGCTCCGGAGTCAATGATAATGGTGGATTTGGACTCCGGATTTGGATCACTCATCATGTAAGCCTAAATGCAAGTGTATAGAGCCTGGTCTACATGTTCTCTAGATATATTGGTACGATCCAGAGGGTCCGGACGTGGAGAATGTGATTGTTCTGTGATGTTCACCTTTTTTTTTCCATACTTTTCTCTCAACTCCTGTGACCACTAATCCGTACTCTGACACTCATCCATGTTGTGCCCTTTTGTTTGGTGGTGTTCACAGTATTTTCCACCCTTTTTCTTTCACTTGCTCCTGTCAACGGTGGAGTACACAGTGTCAGACTTAGCTGGAAGTTTCATCCATGTGTGTTCCAAGAGGATCCAGACCTCAATCATATCGAAGGTGAGTTTGATCTCATCAGTGGTGTTGATCACGGATGAAGCGAAAGTACTCCTTTCCAGGGTTTTCGGAAGCGAGTGGAGAAGGATAAAGGCTAGGATTTTGGAATCTATGGAGTACTTCATGGCTGCCAAGCAGGATTCTAAGGCTCAGAGTGATGTGATGTGCTCAGACAAGTCAGAGTTGTCATCTCACTGCAATGTGAAGAGTTGGCAGTAGGAGTGATAGGTGGAGGGAAGATCGGACACCTAGTAAAGTGTGAGATTAGTGTTGTTTAGTTTTTTTGCAGAGGTGAGGTGTGTGGTCTTCAAGAGTATGGTGTTGGAGATGTAGTCCTGAATTATTCTGTATACTTTTTCATCATGCTCTGTCCACTTCTGAATATCGTTGGTGGTGTCACATGGCGTGGAGATAGAGACGGAGTTTCTGGAGGGTGCAACAGATGCACTATCAGGCTCCAGACATGTGCTCATACCTAAAATGATGCTGAGTACCTTTTCTCTATGGAGTTTGACAGTGATGTGAAATTTTCACACTTGGAAGTTTGTTGGTCCAAGCAGAATGGGGCATTCCACAGTGGATGAATGATGATTGGAGGACATCAGAGTTAGCCCGGAATGCATCAGGGCAATGGATAGAGTATACACTTCTGGAGTGGAGTTGTGCAGAGTTAGATCATTTTTGCTAGTGTACATTAGTAGGGCTCATAACCTGTTAAGATCTAAAATAGGAGCAACAAGCCCAACTCAGGAGTGCTACCAAAGGTAGGATACAACTGTATTCACCTAAAATAGAGGCAACAAGCCCAACTGGATATAAGGTAAATATAGTATCAAATAGATCTAAAAGTAAGGCTCTCACCTCAGAAGTGCTACCGAAGACAGGACATAACTGAGGTGTGAGTAAGAAACTTGAAGGGCTAAAATATGTTGAAGACATGTGTATGCTTAACTCCAGACAACTCCGGAGTGGAGTAGGCAAAAATAGGTGCTCTGCATCCAGAAAGTAGAAAGGGTGTAGCAGTGTGTGGTCAGAAAGAGTATGTGCGCCACCATGTTGTGAATATAAAGTAGTACTATACTAAAGAAGTGTAAAGTGAGTCCACCAAGGATAGAACCAAAGATCAAAGAGATCACTCCAGAGTTACCGAAGTTGTACTTTGACAATATACCTCTTTGATGGATTTGGGAGGTTATTCTTGTTTGGTCTATGGGCCATTCTAGCGAAGATGTGGTCCTATAAGTCACCCTCACCACTGTGAAATGTTCCCAGTATTTCCAGGATGTCTGTGGGATATTCTTCTTCATCAGACTTAATGTATAGAGCATCTTCCACCTTTGTCTCTTACACAAAATTTTCCTACCCCCTGTTTTCTCTGTGCATCTTCATCCAAGGTCTGCTGGTATTCTCAAAATTTGTTTCCTGGTTTTTGCATGCTGCTTCCTCTGCACACCTGCTAGTTTTTTGACTAGAGGTCACATTGGAGTTGTTGGTCAGACTGTGGCAGGCTCTAGATCCAGTCTGTCCATTTGTGGTTGTTAGATCTAGAGTTTACTTAGCTTGTCTGTTAGGTCTGTTATGACATCCGGTAAGGTAGGACTGTCTCCTACTAACTCTAAGAAGTTTGTAGTGCTACAAGCTTCCTCATCTTCATTCTCATCTGAATTTGCTTTGGACATCTGGGTGTTTGCAAAACTACAGGGTACTGGTAAGTCCGTTAATCCCTTAGAGTTGCCTCTTTTCAACCATGGTTTGTATTTGCAGAAATGCAATATGTCCTAGTTATCTGTGGAGCATATTTATGTCAACAGATAGAAGGTTCAAGTCTGGAGTACGCATTGGAGTTACATTGGTGTGGTATAGTCCATGGATGTGATGTCTGGTTAGGATGATGTTACACCCTTTTCATACCAAGCAGGAGTTTGAGTTTCCAGGAAAGGTAGTGCAGAAACCCAATTTCAATAGTTTAGGCATGGAGATCAAGGACAGTGTGAAATCTGGGACATGTAAGACTTTGCTGAGAGAGACTTTGTAATGTTTGTCCTGTATAGCTGTCAGAAGGATTACCATTCCAATTCTAATGGTGTGGACTGTGGAGATGTTGCTAAGTTCAATGGAGTGGGGTGAGGAAAGCTTGAAATATGTATGGAACCAATTTCAATATGGTACCATATGAGATGTCTCTCTATAGTCAATAATAATTGTAGGCTCTGTTTTGGACTTAGGATCAGATACAATGTAGGTCTAAATCCAAAGATATAGAGCATGATCTACAATGTCACTAGATATATTCAATTTGTCCAGAGGTCCAGTATTTGGACAAGGCTTTTCTTCTGTCAAGTTGACTTTACCCACTTTGTACTTGTCTTTCAACTCCTGTAACCAATGCTCCATACTCTAACATTTGACCATGTTGCAACCTCTGGTTTTGTAGAGTTTGCAGTACTTTTTTGACCATCTCTTTTTCTTCTGCTCCAGCTTGATGCTCACAGTGTGTGTACAGAGAGGATCTGGACCTCAATGACATTAAATGTCAGATTTGACTTGTCTATTGTATTGATGATGGAGGAAGCAAAGATTTTCCATTCTAGAGTTTTTGGAAGAGAGTTGAGTAGGATAAAAGCAAGGATTTTCAAGTCCACAGAGTATCTCATTCTGGCCAAGTGTGATTCAAGTGACCAGCTCGAGGCAATATAGATAGAGAGGTTGAAGTTGCCATCCCATTGTGATGCGAAGAGCTAGTAGTAGATGTGGAAGGAAGAGGGGAGGTCTGATTGTTGATAGAGTGTGATGATGGTGTCATAGAGTTCTTTAGTGGAGATGTAATGAGCTGTCTTTAACAGAATGTTGTTGGAGATATAGTCTTGTATAATGCTGTGTACCTTCTTATCACGCTCTGACCATTTCCAGGCTTCATCAACAGAGGAAGCAGAGCTTCTGGGGGATTCTACACTAGGTGCAACAGATACATACATTGGGT
Organism: Tubosaeta aff. heterosetosa; assembly: GCA_038094375.1. NCBI lineage: Eukaryota > Fungi > Basidiomycota > Agaricomycetes > Boletales > Boletaceae > Tubosaeta > Tubosaeta aff. heterosetosa. The sequence continues at coordinate 9,467 of JBBPUC010000774.1, forward strand.
GCAACAGACATGCTAGGATCAGGGGAGCTGATTTGCAGAGTTAGAGATAATAAGTTCTTTCTAAGGACGATTCTGAGGACCTTTTCTTGGAATAATCTGTTATACATAGCTTTTAGACTTGGAAGTTGCTGGGTCCAACTAGGAGTAGACACTCAGCAGTGGTGGAGTTGGCCTCGGAGGACATCAGAGCAGCTTAGAATGTGTTGGAGCAATGGACATAAGTTAGAGTAATATGGAGTTGTGTTTTCAGTATACGCAGACAGGACTTATAATCTGTCAAATCTACAAAATAGTGCAAGGATTTACCCAAAATCAGTCAATGCCCATGATAGTAAATACAACTATATTCACCTAAATAGGGCAAGAATTTGCCTAAACTAAGGTAGATTAATTAAGTGTATATAGTAAAGGCACAAAAGTCTCACCTTAGTCAATGTCCACAATAGTAAGCACAACTGAGATGAGTGGAAGTAAGTCTAATGCTTAAATAGTGTTGAAGACACAATTACGATTAACTCTAGTAACTCCAGACTGGAGTCAAGCAAATAAGCATGCTATAAGAAGTATCATTGAATGATATAAAAGAAAATCATACAATAAAAGTAGTCGCTTAGGGGACATTGTACAACTTGAAGAAAGTGGTGTGATTCATGTATGAAAAGTGGCTATCCGAAGAACCAGAGATAAGATAGAAAGAAAGGAACTCCAGAGTTACTTTCGAGTTATAGTAGAGGTACAGGAGTTGGTGGAGCTGGTCTGGAGTTATATTTTGACATGAACTGTGGACCACAATTAGAGATGATGAAGTCATGAAGTCCAAACCTAACACATTTTTAAAGAAAAGTTTAGCAACTCCAGTGACATCAATGGTTTTGGAACAGAGACAGAGAATTATCCCCTTTGTAAGCCTGTAGTTGACCATGACCATAAAAGAATCATTACCAGAAGAGAGTGGGAGATCAGTGATAAGGTTGATGAAAAGTTGTTTGAACAGTAGGTTTGACAAAAAGGTGATAGGAGTCAGAGGAGGGACAGTGGGGTGTGTGTTCACTTTGGATTGTTGGCATACAATTCAACCAGAGATGAAGTTTGGAACAAAAGTGCCTAGATCAGGCCACCAAAAGTCCTGTTCAATGAGAGCTTTAGTGCAAAATTGTCTAGCATGTTTAGAGGATGGAGACAAGTGAATTCTGTGAAGTAAAGATGAGTGAGAGGACAGAGGAACATAGAGACGACCCTTGTAGGAAAGATGACCATTTTCAAAGATCCAGTCTTATGTGGTAGAGCGAGGGAATAGAGGAGATCCATCATGGATGGCCTCTAGAGCTTTGAGTAAAGGGGATCAGAGGAGGATGAGGAACAAATGTGGTTCATAAATAAAGTGTCAAGGGCATTGATTATGGCAGAATCAGGAAGGATGGCAGCATCAGCATTGTTGGAGGTGGTGTCAACAAGGTATTTTCATGAGAGTGCACCAGCAGGACCCATTTAGGTACTAGAAGTAACCTTTCAGAGGATGTCATAGTTAAGAAGAGTCAAAGACCAATGAGCTTGATGATAGAAGAGCTTCTAAGGATCTTTGAGGTATGAAAGGTTTTTGTAATCTATGATGATGGATACTGATTGTGAAGTTCCAAGTAGATAGTATCACCATTCCTGTAGAGTGAGAATGACTGTGAGGAGTTCTCTATTGTAGATGTTCTAGTTATGTTCAGCAGAACTGAACATCTTGAAGAAGTAGGCGTAAGGATGGAGGTCACTATTGACATCAGTCTGGAGGAGTATGGCTCTAGCTGTGAGGAGGGATGTACTTGTCATAAGAGTAAAGGGTTTTGAAGTATTTAGGAGGGTGAGAACAGATGCGGAGGTAAACATGGATTTCAATAATTGAAATGCAGTCTCTTGCAGAGACATTCAAAGCTAAGGTTCATTTTTACAAGTGAGAAGAACAAGGAGTGTGACATTGTTGGAGAAGTTAGAGACAAACTTTCAAGAAAAGTTTGTGAAACCATGGAAACTGTGGATGCTTTTGACAGAGGTAGACAGTTTCTAGTCTTTTATTACAGAGAGGTTCACAGGGTGTATTTCAAGATGTCCTTGTCTGATGATCATGCTGAGATATTCCATACGAGATGTGTCAAACAAGTACTTGGAGAGTTTAAGAGACAAGCCATGTTCTCAAAGTTGAAGGATTACTCATTTGGTCTATTCATGATGAAGTTCAATGTTGTTGTTACAATTTCTTTCCTTGTTCTCTTTATCACGTCTATGACACGTTTCACCTCTTATCTTTTGCCACACTTTAATCTTATCTTTAGGCCGATTCCTTCGCATCACCTCATTATCTTCTCTTCGTCATCGGCCTAACGT
>JBBPUC010000775.1:0-11826 GCA_038094375.1 Tubosaeta aff. heterosetosa
CTGTATAGACTGTTGGGCTGGTCCGCGTTCGTTGGTGTGGCCATCATGATATTTTCCATTCCCCTGAACACGTACATTGCGAAGATTCTCAAACGGATGCATCAGAAACAGATGAAAAACCGGGATCAGCGCAACAGGCTGATGACCGAACTGCTTGCCAATATTAAAAGGTAAGTATTATATTGTGACAATTGTACCGTGAATAACCCGTCTCATAGTATCAAATTATATGCTTGGGACTACGCATTCATCCGTCGAGTGTTGCACGTCCGAAACAATCAAGAGCTCAAGATGCTTCGAAAAATCGGGATTGCTACGGCCGTGAACATGACCCTCTGGAATGGCATTCCATGTACGTGCTTTCACTCTCGTTAGTTCCATTCTGCTGACTGGGTGGTAGTGATTGTCGCATTCAGTTCCTTTGCTACCGCCTCTGTGTTCTCGGCAAAGCCTCTCACTGCTGACGTCATCTTCCCGTCCATCTCGCTGTTTATGCTTCTCCAGCTCCCTCTCGGAATCGTGCGCCAATTTCTTCCCTAATCGGTGTACCGTCGATCATACCATTTACCCATTCCAGTTTGGCCAGGTGACAACTACCATCATTGAAGCGGTTGTTTCAGTTAAACGTCTTTCCGAGTTCTTGGGCGCAGAGGAGCTCAAGGGTGATGTCGTAAAAGGGAACAAGAGGCAATCATTGAGGATTGGCGATGAAGTTTTGTCGATTAGGGACGGATCATTCCAGTGGAGCAAAAATAGTATCTCATCAACACTCGAGGACATCAATTTGACTGTGTGCAAAGGTGAGCTGGTCGGCATCCTTGGGCGGGTGGGTGCCGGGAAGGTGAGTTTGGTTCATACAGTGGCGTTTGTATGTTGAAAGATCGATGTTACTAGAGTAGTTTGCTGTCCGCCATTATTGGTGACATGCGGAAGACGGAAGGAGAGATTGAATTGTCTGGAAATGTTGCATATGCTACCCAGAACCCTTGGTATGTGTGGAATACTTGCTATCGTGCTGAGCGTGTTTGCTCACGTCTCCAAGGGTATTGTCTGCCACTATTCGCGACAACATTTTATTCTCGCACGCATACGATGAGACGTTCTATAACATCGTCATAGAAGGTATGTGCTTAGTGTTTGACCGAATGAATCTTGCCTCATGAGTACAATCAGCCTGTGCACTGAAACCCGATCTGGCGGTTCTCCCACAAGGTGATATGACCCAAGTAGGTGAAAAAGGTGAGCTCCATGCAAGAATTTGGTGAATGTCGGAATTAATGTGATTCATTCAGGAATCACTGTAGGTCTTTGTAATGGGATCTGAGCAACATCTGATTTATTATGTTAGCTGAGTGGTGGACAACGTGCTCGTGTTGCCCTGGCACGTGCAGTGTATGCTAGGGCCGATCTGTGAGTATTGTGATTACACCTGCGGTATCTGAGTTTTGACTTAGTGAGTTAGAGTTCTTCTCGACGATGTCTTGGCCGCAGTTGACTCCCACGTCGCCCGTCATATTTTTGGTAAATGATCCACTTTGCATGAACGTGAACCGTCCTTGACATTCGCTCCCTTAGACAACGTGATTGGTCCGCAAGGTCTCCTTGCTACCAAGGCTAGAGTCATTGTTACCAATAACATTGCATATCTAAGACACTTTGACAAACTCGCATATGTCCAGCATGGTATCATCCTTGAGTGTGGATCCTATAGACAACTTATGTCAAACCCTGACAGCGCCATCCGCAACCTCGTGTAAGTTGTCATTTGGTTTAGGCCGCGAGTGTCTTCTGATTTGACATGCAGTCACAATCATGGAACGAATGGGTCTTCGTCAGGTGCGGCGAGCGGGACGGGCACCCCGGGTTCTCGTGGGGGTGATAGCACTCCGACTACCGGCGACAGCGACATTCAAGCAACTCTTATAGGGGAAGCTGACTCGGTGGCAGAAAAGGTCGTTCGGCGTGAGAGCTTTGCTAAAGCGGTTATCGCACCTCTCCCTGCTGTGCGCGAGCCGATCAGTTCTGGTCTGTCCAAGGAACACAGCGAACAAGGGTGTGTTAAGAAGGAAGTCTACCTTCAGTATCTCCATGCGGCTTCCATTGCAGGCTTTGCGTTTTTCGTACTTGTGATGATCCTGGGTCAGGTTACATCGGTCATGTCGACTCATATGCTCCGTCTTTGGGGCGAGAGCAACCGGAAAGCTGGTGCGAACGCTGGGTTGAAGGATCCGATTCTGTTGGGATACGGCTTCTTCAACATGGTGTCGATTTTGATGTCTGCTACAGGGGGATTATTGCTTTGGGTGTTGTGCACACTGAGGAGCTCTAAATATTTGCACGACGGGGTATGTCTATTCGGCCCCAACACACAAGTGCGGATTAGCTAACGTGTGACAGATGCTGGAGTCGGTCATGAGGGCTCCTTTAAGCTTTTTCGAGACGACGCCGAATGGAAGGTGCGGTAGTGCTCGAGATTATCGGCTGATCGTGTCAGTTGACCAGACACGATTAGGATTTTGAACCTGTTCTCTCGTGATATTTATGTCGTCGACATGGTGCTCAGGAAAGCAAGTGTCTCGTTTGCCCACTATACTCCCTTTCACTCACGATGTTGCTAGGTCATCCAGGGCCTGGTCAGGATGGCTGCAATGACCACATCCATTGTTTTGGTCATTTGTTTCAGTTTCCCTCCATTCGTTATCGCCGTTCTGCCTCTGTCTTGGTTCTATTATCAAGTGACTGTGTAAGCAGGCTTTTTTATTTTATGGGCGTTTCTGATCACCGAATTTCTCTAGTTACTACCTCTCGACGTCACGTGAACTCAAGCGACTCGACGCAGTCTCGAAGTCGCCCATCTTTGCTTGGTTTTCGGAGACGTTATCTGGGATATCGACCATCCGAGCGTACAGCCAGGAAGGCATTTTTGTTGCACAAAATGCGCTTCGCCTCGATCGAAACCAAATGTGTCACTTCCCTAATTTTTCTATCAACAGATGGCTTGCCATCCGCCTGGAGTTCGTCGGTGCTGTCATCATTCTGTTCACGGCTATTTTGGCCGTGTCTACGGTCACGACGAGTAATGTGGATGCCGGTCTTGTGGGTATGGTGTTATCTTATGCGTCGAGCACGACGGGTGCGCTGGTGAGTTTGCATGGTTTAATGTTTGGTTATCACTAATTTGAGTTTCAGAATCGGCTGGTGCGTTCAGCGAGTGAGGTGGAACAAAACGTGGTGAGCGTGGAGCGAATCACGCACTACGCCAATGATCTGCCTGCGGAGGCCCCTCGTGAGCTGCCTGACAGTAAACCGCCTGCGGATTGGCCGAATGCAGGACAGGTCGAGTTCCGGTGAGTAATGTCCCGTGCTTGACCCGAGATCGCTCATGCTGCGTGCAGTGAATATTCGATGAGGTATCGCCCAGAGCTGGATTTGGTACTGAAGGACATCTCACTCACGATCGTGTGTTTTTTTCTGAGTACTTTTAGTCAACGTTTGACGTTCTCGTGACCAGAAACCGAAAGAGAAGGTTGGGATTGTTGGGAGGACAGGCGCTGGAAAGTCGTCTGTGAGTTTTACGTGCTTGCTAGTCATTTGCTCCTGACATGTTTTAGCTGCTTCTTGCGCTGTTCCGTATCTTGGAGGCTTCGTCTGGAAAGATTGTTATCGACGGCGTTGACATTAGTACGATCGGCCTGCATGACCGTACGTTCATCTACTGAGTGCGAATGTGACGCTGACTCATTATCCCCAACAGTGCGATCGGTGATCTCGATTGTTCCCCAGAGTCCAGATATGTTTGAAGGTACGCTCCGGGAGAACATTGATCCTGTGGGTGAGTATCAAGACGAGGATATCTGGGTCGCACTCGAACATGTGCGTACCTCCTATCATGTCTTTCGTGTACCGTTTCTAACGTGCATTTCACTAGGCTCATATGAAATCGTACGTGGAAAGTCTACCAGAGGGACTCAATGCCCAGGTATCGGAAGGCGGCTCATCGTTGTCCGCTGGGCAGAGGCAGCTGCTCTGCTTTGCACGTGCGCTGTTGAGAAAGGTGAGTGCGTTCGGGCTGAAACTAGAATATGTTGCTGATATACATGTATCATAAAAGTCAAAGGTACTCGTGCTTGACGAAGGTACTATCTTGCATATGCATTTTCATTCTCTTTACGGCGTATTGATGCTTCGGTGCAGCGACGTCCGCGGTTGACTTGGACACGGACCGTGCGATTCAAGAGATCATTCGAGGACCTCTGTTTGACGACGTAACTATTCTAACGATTGCGTATGTGTTGTTTCTTGTTTTCTTTCGTGGAGGTTCATGAGGACGAGATGGACATCGCTTGAACACAATTATCGAGTCGACGCGGGTTCTAGTTCTTGAGCAGGGTTGTGTGGCCGAGTTTAACACACCAGAGGTGTTGTTGGCAGACAAATCGAGTCGGTTACATGGCATGGCATTGGAGGTGGGGCTAGTCACAGATAGTGAGGGTGTTCAGCAGGATAGTGAGGAGATGATAGGGGTAAATAAGGAATGAAATAATATGAGCTAAAGCTTATAGTTAGGTTGTACACAATGCTAATATGAATTTTGCTGTATAAATCTGAACACCTACCATGTGGCATACTATGCCCTACGGTTACTTCGTCAGGTCCCTTACTTCGTCACCTTTACAATATCATGACTTCTACCCAACTTCGTCTTTATCCACACTTGTACACCATTTCTGTAGTGAATTTCAGAGTGAGTTCGTCAAAAGTTGGGTGTCACGCTGGCACGTCACTTGCCGATGCGTGCCGAAGCTGAGTTCGAAGCTTCGTCAGAGCTGCCGAAGGGGGTGTCCTCCAGCTCAGTACCGCTGCTGACTCAGCACCGGCGGCTTCATCCTCATCGACACTGATTCCTGATGCTCGATCTCCAGCATTCAACAGTGGTCTCACTAACCAGTCATCTGCTCATTTCATCACAAAACAGCCACCTCATGACACATGCTATACCCGTAATTATGATATCCCATACGATGGCACATACAATCCTTTTTCGAACCCCACTACATTCACTTTTGATGCATCTCAAATTGCATCATCTTCTAATCTAGATGGACAACCCCAGTTGGATGTAAATGCTGGCATTTATTCTTTGGTATCACACAGTGACAACTACTATAGTCGTAGCTAGAGCTTGTTAATAACGTTGTCAACACTTCGTCAGGTGATGCCGAGCGGAGTCTGTATGCGGCAAGTGTGACATGTCTGTGACTGACGAAGTAGCCGTGGGGCATAGTAGTACAGTCGACTCCCTCCTAACCGATACCAGGTATAACCCATACTCCCTAATAACCCATAGGATTTTGGGTTTCCCAAGTTGGTTTGCGGGGATTTTGCATACATAACCGATACCCGATAACCCATAGCTTTTCTGGGCATTTTCCCTATATAAAAACAGGTCATAACCGATACTTTACTTGTAGAACCTCTTTCTAACCCTAACCTTGGGCACCATAAAAAGGTATATAATATTATGTTTTGTTTTGTTTTGGACATACAACGCAAAAAAATGAGTTAGCGTGTGAGTTCAGGATTAGAATAAGGAGGGGATACCCTAAATAAGGGCGATAGCATTAGGTTATGCATAAATTATGTCGTGGGTCAATAGTAAATTTTGGGTGGACCCCTCCGAGAACCCATACTCTCTAATAACCCATACCCTCCAGCCTTTCCCGAAGGCTATCGGTTAGGAGGGAGTCGACTGTAGCCTAAACGGCATGCTAAATTTGAAACGAGCAGTTTAGACTGGTACTATATGCGAAACTAACCACATTTAGATGTGATATTATCAGTTTCTTACCATGTGCTCAGGAAGCGGTGCTGCGATGCGACCCACACCATCGGGCGTTGAGACGAGTCCTTGCTCACCAACTCCTTCGAGATACCAACGATGAATGAGGTTTGCATAGACAGTCTACAAAGACACAACTCTTGTAGTCTCTTCCTATCTGCACGAGTGGGATTGTACAAAAACTGAATGCGACAATAATCACTACCACCCAGTCAGCAGAATGGAACCAACGTGAGTGACAGCACGTATACTTTGGAATCCGAATGGCTGTAAACAGTCCGCCGGACAGAAATATGAAATCCTTGACAAAGTACCTAGCAGATGATGATCAACCGCCGCTGGTCGAATTCGGATTTGGTGATGTACTCGGACGTTCATGTCCGTCATTCTGGAATACGATGAAGGTCGGCCGAGAATTTGGTGGCCCTGGGGAATAGAGTCTGGGTCAATAATTGATGATCATTTCGGTCACGGCGAATGATCGAAACTCGGCTTTCCCCAGTACTAATCCAAATGGAGCAGAGCGGCAAGGATAGATGGTCACGAATGGGTTCCAAAACGGTGAAAGACATCCTGTCGGATGAACTCGCTTCCAAACGTATGTAGTCAGTTGGGACAGATCATCAACAAGTGTGGCTACCCACCCTTGAGGATGTAAGAGTTGAACGACCCCTTTCTAATCTTTCTGTCTTCAAAATTTCCCTGGTGGCCAACGTATATCTGTTTTGAGGCACTGCTGCACCTTGTGGAGATGAGACCTGTCTACCGCCAGTCATCATTCCAAGCTGGAAAGACGCAGTGATATTTCTGACAAGAGTCCGCGATTTCAGGCCCTCCCGGTCCATGCCTATGATGGTCAGAGCACTTCCATGAGTTCTGAGCTGGCTGTGACTGAGGAGAAAACTGGTTCTGCTAGCGACGATTTCCGTTGAATCAGCCAATCGCACACGTTTTGATACAGCGCCCTACAGCTGGGTGTTTCAGTGGTGCGCCGATCCCAAGATAGTCGATATTCTTTGATCACACGCTAATAAACACTTAGTATCCGCCCATATTTCTCCAGCCGCTTCGAGACTCGAGTGCATTTCGCTCCCCTTCTAATTCCCCTGAACTATTGGTCTGGACCCGAGATTGCCAATCCTCTAAGTTTCCATTTGGCTCATGGACGTGCCCCTTGAGGTTTTCAATGCTCCCATTGACGCTGGAACTTTCTTGTTAAAAACACACTCAGGCATCAAGTATATGTCTATTAGATCTTCCTAGTCAAATTTAAAGTCTTTGGGTACTGTAAGTGGCGTTACGCATTATCGGCGCGTTCACGTACGTACGCAGACCATAAGTTATTGATCTACCTAAGGCGATTTGTATGCGCGGCAGGCACGCCTATACGGTCGTATGCTTGTTCTCAAGTCAACGTTCCTCGGAGGCTCGGAGAAAGAACGTCTGGTACTGGGGAAAGCCGAGTCTCGATCATTCGTCACGACGGAAATGATCAGCAGATATTGATTTCGGCTCTGTTCCTCAGGGGGCGCGTCAACGCCGGATTCTCGACCGAGCTTGATCGTATTCCAGAACGACGGACATGAACGTCCGAGTATGCCACCAAATCTGAACTCGACCAGCGGCGGCCTCAGCAAGGCGTATATGATACTTTGCCTGATTCGGACGAGGAGAACAATATATAAACACCGTCGAGTATCCTCTACCACCATCCAGCTCGTCTAGGATATCCCAAGTCTGTTTCCTCTTCGCTCCCCGCACGCATGCCACTGATTCCAGCTTCTGTATAGGCATCGTCATGTCTTACACCCTCACTCTCCGTATTTACCAGAGGAACCCCGACCGTGGTTTCTTCCGCATCGTCGAACAGACCGTGTGGTACTACGGCAACGGTGGTACTTGGTCTGACAAGGACGGCGTGCTCACCCTCGCCATCGGCCAGAGCGGCACGTCCGGTGTGATTCGCTTCGAGTCGGACAAGGGCGAGCGCATCACCGTCGCCGTCGGTGTGCACAACTACAAGCGTTGGACCGACGTCGTGACTGGCCTTGCGCCAGAGCAGACTGCTCTCAAGATCAACGGAGAGTACTACAACAACGGAGGACGTGACTGGATAAGGGAGAAGCAGCTGTCAGAGTACAGCGTGACCAGCGTTGCTGGCACGAGGGTGGAAGTGAAGTTCACTGTCGCCGACGGCAACAACTTGCAGGCCAATGTCATTATCGGATAAGTGGGTTGTGGTCGTTTTACCCGTTTGATCGTCCAGCTAAAAGCATGTTTCATGTGCCAGGTGTTCCCTCCGCAAACCGAGAGTCTTGAATCGTGTAGTATTGTTGTTTGAATAGTTGTCTGTTGGAAATTGCAATCAATGTCTTTTGGAATCAAGTTGTGCATCGTCTGGATTGACAATGGGTATCGGCAAGAAGGGTATACTATGTATATCAGGGACTACACGCAGGTGCTTCAACATATTTCATCCACACTCAATGCATCCCTCTCCTCTTCCATGTATTTTCCTTCGACTCCCTGTGCATCCCCGACATCCGCAAAGACCATGGAGTTTCCTTCCGGGCTCCACGACTCCGAAAAACCGAATCCCGTATCGATGCTGCAACAACTCCCGTTTTGAAGTTTGCGCGCGTAAAGTGCACGCAAGCTCAAGATAAACCGCGGTGTGAGCGTGAACACGGGCACACAGGTGATAGCCGACAAAAAACCAAACCACGTTTGGACCCCAAGAGAGATGGAATGGTTGTGTACATTGACGAGACCAAAACACAGTACGCTATTGCAACGATGGTCATCAAAACACTGCCGAAAAGAAAGAGATACGCACGTAAGAAAGTAAATGAGTGATTCTCTGGAGAGCAGGTTCATATAATGATCAAGTTTCCATCCCTTGGTGGTTCTACGCGTCCAAAATGTCTGTCTGACGAACTGGATGGTTGACAGAATGCATGTCAACCCAGCAGGAAAAAGGAAGACGAGTGTGTCCTCGAGCGAGCGATACAAGGCCAATCCAGGAAGACAAAACGAGCGGTCTAGTACGGTTATCACTGGAATCGAAATGCCAACGTTTAGCGTAGCGTACTCATCCAATCGGCTTACACTTACCCTGTGTGTTCCCAGGAGTACTGGCAATTATAGCAACGACAGTTGTGAGGACAATTTCCGGGATATAAACCATGAGAAGGATACCAAGGATGGTCTTTGACCTATCATACATCGCCCATACGCGGAGGATCATCACCACTGATAAACCATATCTCGTATCCGCGACAAAGACTACCAGGTGATTGGAAACTCACAGTCAGCGGCCGCAAGAAACAGGAGGAATGCAAATTGTGCCAGAGTATACAATGCGTAGCCTGGAAATATGCTGTGTGGCAGCTAGATCGAGTTTAAAAATGTGCTTACATCTATTTGAACATTGTAGCGATCCGGCGTGAAAACATGAGTAGGCAGGAACGCACGTCTGGATTTACGCCTCAGTTACGGATATTACAAGGTGAAAAAGGACGCATTACCTTTGCAGATAAAATGGTAGTGCCTCTGTCTTGACAGATTGTCAGTAGTGTCAACACTGAATGTAAATTGTTGGCCTACAAAACGGCGATACCCTAAAACTACCAGTCACCCGCCTGAAGCGTGTCCAGTACATAGTCGACTCACAGAGCACAACAGCATCCAAGATAACGAACCTGGAAAGAACATTGAGATGCTACGCAAGCGTTCAAAGCATGGCACGTACCAGGACATAAAGGAAAGAGACAAGCGTCCAGGGTCTATTCTGTGATCTCCATCAGACATGCCATCCAACGGAACATGATCTTTACAAACCCAAACATATTCTATCTGTATGGCCGTGTGAGACGACGTTGCAAGAAGAAGGGGTACCATACTTCGTTTGGAAAACTAAGGACTGGAGTCCACCGTTCCCTTCAGCAAAAGGAATAACGAATTCGTGAGTCGCGCACCAAGGTCATACATGACTGCAACGGCAATCGCGACTGTATATCAATTATATGAGACCCATCGATCGCAGAGGCACCTAGAGCATACCAGAAACGTAGTTGTTTTGTTGAAGCGCTCCCGTGGATATGACGACATTCTTGAGATCGGTATATTCCGCAAAATCTGATCGAGACATGAAAAATGATCCCAAAAGTCGACCAAGCTTTCGCGAGCCAGTGGAATGTGTTTATACACTGGATTCTCTAGGCAACCGGAACGCAACTCCCCATTTCCTGGCAAGAGAATGGCCATTATGGCTCGCCAGGCGGCGGCAGCACTGGATGTGGCGGTAAATATTACTTGCAATGATAGGAAGAAAGTATGCTACCTACTAGGATGATTGTTGGCCAAGGACGCCATATGCAAGTGTTCTAGAACGTCATACTACAGCCGCGGACCTCAGCCACTTCGAGTTCCAAATAGAAACGCACCACAGGCCAAAAGGCTAAAACCCCTGTACGATCCATTTCCACGAGTTGGCAGTATCACGTGCCACTAAGCTGTATTGGAGGCCTTCCGTCGGCGGGGACCTGGGACCGAGTAGCACGTTAAGTTCGGTCGGGTCCAGTGCCGCTGCCAAAGAAAGCCACGGATTGCGTCGCCATCAGCGGAGTGAAACTCGTGGTCGCAGCACAAATATAATTTGGCTGTGTCCTTCGGACGTCAAGTCCGAGGAGGCGAAGACATGAATGTGGGACCACCGCCGTGCTGAGATTCATCGCAGGGTTATTTAAGAACTACCACACTCCAAGCGGCGGACACAGCGAGAATCTAAAACACATTGCATTGCTTTCGTATTGTCACAGTCATTGATGCCGAAACCATGCAAGAAAAGAATAAAACTGAGTCCGAGCAATGCCGAGAGAGGGAGAGTCAGAGAGAACGACCGAACGCACGGACGAGTACGTTGTATGTAGGTAGCATATTAAAGATAGAACTTAAGAGACGTAGCGAAAAAATGAACCGAGCAACGAGCGTTCATCGATAAAAGAGAAGAAAGAAATCGTACGTGTCGAAGAGCAATCCAATGATCCGGGGTAAGGGAATACGATAAGAGAAGAGCTTCTTCACGGGTAACTTCCATGTAAATCCAACCAGGTCCATTCATCTAGAATACTTTGGTCGACAAGGGTCTTCAAGGCTGGTTCAAAAGCACCCGATCGATGGCAGAGTTGATCGTCGCTTTCCTGGCCGTAAGGTCCATCCCGAACCTTTCTTCAAGTACCTTCCTGATCTCCCGTTTCGTCACCGTGTTTAGATCGGCCGTCTTTAAAATGTCTTCAACACTTTGCTCAAGGTCCGCATCGCTCGGCGCGCCCGGGCCATAATCCACCGGACTTTGCACAGGTGGCAAGTCGAAGTAGCTCGTCTGAGGTCGTGAGCCTATTCCCATTGATTGCGAAGGGTACAACATGGCCGCGTCACTCAAGGGGCGGAGTTGCGACATGGGAGTAGCGCGACCAGATTGGTATCCCACAGGGGGTAACATGCCAAATTGCTGCGATGGTGCGGGGGAGTGGCTGCGAGGCTCGTAGAACGTCTCATGTCCGTACAGCGAGGTGGCCCGTGACTCCGCGTAACCTTCTTTATATTGGCGGCCGGGTGGTACCCAAGAGCCAATCGAGTGGTTGGACTCTTTGTCCCACAGCTCATTCTCGTAATCATTCCAAGTCTTGAGAGGAATTGCACGGGGATCAAACTTGCCTTCGTCCTAACAAAGCAGATTATTAGTATCAACACATGCACCAGGGCGAGGAAAACATACGTGCACAATGATCTTTTTGCCCGACTCTCCGAGCACCACACGAGTCGCACCCCACGAGAAGTCATCCATACGCCAGAACGAGTAGATAGGAAGCATAAACGAGAAGATGGGAATGGCGAGAATGTAGAACACCATCCAGCCAACCATGTCCCACTTGCGCCGAAGGATGAAAACGAGTGCTTGAAGACCGTACACAGCCCCAATCATA
>JBBPUC010000777.1:0-11816 GCA_038094375.1 Tubosaeta aff. heterosetosa
AATTACGTGCGAGAGGCCATGTCACGTTCGGAAGACTTTCGGTTACCTGGAAGTCTGGCTAGATATTAGTCATAGTTGAGAGAAAATGCATACTGGGACGCACAGGCCTGCCACTCTGGGCTATAGTCCCCACTGGGCATCCCGGGATAAACCTGTGGCCAGCTACTAGGTGGTGTACCAGACTGAGCGCTCACGATCGACATGATGGCAAACGCAGGGAAGAAAAATGAAGCACATAACTTTAGGCGCATGGCGAGAAAGTAGTCGCCGACAAGTTATGAAAGTGGGACTGTGCCAAGGCAGACGCTAGGTCGGGCATTTATACACTTCGCAGGGATGGCGCATAAGCGGGAGCAAATGCAGACATGATCTTGCGATACTATTGTGTGGGCCCGTTGCATGCGAGAGGTCCCTTGAATGTTCTATTCCTGGCAACGCGTAGCAGCTCGTACGCCTTGATGGCCGTGAGCGGTGCAATTAATACAACATGAACGTTCAAACGTTCAAGTTTCGCATGACCGCCAGCATCGCACGGATTCATCTGAAGTTCGGATCAAAACCCGGAAAGGAAGGTTGAGTCTGAGAAACGCATCAGGGAATCGGGTGGCGTCCAGGACTGGTCAAGACTGGTCAGGACCGTCGGCTACTACTCGGCTACCACTAAGCATTCCACTGACGTACTATGTATGGGGTCCAACAACTTCGGCAGTCTCTCAAAAACAAACATTCCACATAGTTCTCTCATTTTAAATCAACTAGGTGTCATCTATACTATGTTCTGAGTGTCTGGGAGCTTGAATGAGCGAAATCAAAGCAGAAATGAGCAGGATAGCAGATTGCTGGTTGTCACACCAGAGCGTCACTCAACTGTCAAGTGTCACCTATAGAGCAGTGCCGAGACGGAGTTTGAAGTCAGGTCAAGCTGCCGATGGCCTGCCGACTCAGCCCTTTATCACCGCCAGGTGGCGACGATGTCGTGGGGATGTAAATTTTAGTCTATGTACCCACGACATTAACATTGCATAATTTATACAGTAGACTCCCTTGTAACGCATCAGCAATTTGGCATATCTACTTAAGCATCTCATCTGCAAATCACCCTTTTTGGGACAGTGGCAACAGTAATTAACATAATATTACACATATAGCAACACATGTGACAGCATGACATAACTACAGTGCGACAACAATGACTTGGCAATAGTGATGCCATGGCCCAGCCCAAAAGCCCTGAGCCAGTGAAGCTGAGCCCCAAAAAGCCTAGCTGGGCTGGGCTGTGTTAGGGGCCTGTTGCAGCTTGGAGCCTGGCTTGACGTTTTGAGAAGCCATGAGCTCAGCCAAGCTGGGCCCCAGAAGCCCTGAAGCTGTGAGAAATCGTGCTGTTCCTCATGCCAGAAGGAGCTGTTAACTATAAATGGTATGTAAGCGTGAAAACTTTAACGGGATAGGTTATGCTAATGGCTATGTCCCGCTGGGTGCGTAGTGATAGCGAAGGGATTGTCAAGTGTGAGACTCACTTGACTTGAGAGAGTGAAGCTCGGTAGGGTATCGGACTATAGTCTGGAGATGTATGGAGTGTAGTCCGGGTTGACGGAGTTGAACGATGTAGAGCTAAGCTGTATAGCCAAGAGCAGGAAAGGGGACTTGATTGATCTGTGATCTAATCAAGGTACAGGAGGATAATCTGTACGTTATGTGCTGTGCACTATTCTACTGATAGCCCTATCTAATTGATCTATTTATACGTAAAGATAGTGACTATGTCAGATAACCATAGATAGAGTGACATAGCAGTTAGGCAGTGTGCATAGCCCTTGAGGCAATGCATTCCTGTGTATACCTGTGCAATACCTGTGTTATGCACGGCTAATGGCTGTGTGTACAGCCCTGTGAGTCATACCTAGTCAGTGTGAGTCAGTATGACTCATACACAGTCACCATGACATCATAGATAAGATATGATGTCATCATCAATCATGAGTCCAGATGAGCATCTATATGAGGCTGTGTATGATCTAGATCTTGATTATATGTATGATCAACTAATCAGTCTAAGTGTTGACCAATTAGATAACTGATTAGCTAGTGTATTAGGATCTGTGTCCTAATCATGCACTACCATTTTGTCAGCCATGTATTCGCTGTCCATGCCACTAGCTTGAGTTGTGAGGCTTACGCTGGCTTCACTAGCCTTCTCAATATTTTTGACTACTGTTTGGGGTTGGAGCTGGACTATGGCTGCATGGTGGTCTTCCATGGCCGTGCTTCCACCATCTCTTGTCCTTTGGCCCTTTTGGCCCTTCAGCATCTTTTCAACCCTCTCTCCTACTGTTTCCTGGCCTTTTCTCCTGGTCTCTTTCAGCATCTGGTACATGTGTTGGTGGTGGTCTTCAACTGTGGTGCATTGCACAGCCACTTACAGTGTTGTGTGAGTCTGAGTGTTGACTAAGCTCCGTGTAGGTAGTCATGTGCATACCATAGACTTGTCGAAGTGTTTCATAAGGTACTTCCAGCAGCTATGTGCTGTCTTGAGGTGTAGCATGCCAATGAATATCAAATTTGGCAAATCCGAGATAATGAGACATTTTGCATAGGCATTGAGTTGTTCATCTGGGTCTGAGACTGTCCCATTGAGGTAATTCCTAAGGTTTTCAGCCTCAATAGTGCTCTCAACTTTCCCGTACCATTCCAACTAGTTTTTCCCATCCGGTCTCAGTTCTGGTATGTCGGCCATTGGTGGTGTCAAACTAGGATAAGGGTAGCAAGACCCAATCTCAGAAGTGCTACCAAGTGTAGACACACAACTGAGGTGAGAATGGAGAGTTCAAAGGGTAAAATACCTCCAAGACACATACTTGCTTAACTCTACATAACTCCAGAGTGGAATAGGCGAGAATAGACGGTCCACATCTGGAAGGATGAAAGGAGGCATCGGAAGGATGTAAGGAGGTGTCGGTATGCAGATCAGATCAGATTGGAGCGCTACCATGCTGCACGTGTAATAATGAAACTATACCATATTCATAAATGAAAAGTCCAAAAAGAAATAGTAAGATCTTGAAGAGATCGCTCTGGAGTTTTGTTTGCGATCACTCTGGAGTTTACCAGAGTTGTATTTTGACAGGTGGGATTTGAGTTGGGGTGAGTGATCTTGGTCACTGAGCTACAGCAGGGCTTATAACCTGTAGAATACCTAGTAGTCACTTTATATATTAGCTATAGTACTATACCTGTAGAATACTCAGTAGTCACTAAAGAAAGGTAACTAAAGGAACTACAGTGCAATGTACCAAAGATTAGATAAGCAGTATTACCATATATATCTGAAATATCCAACACATGTGTTGAAAACTAAGGGAGACCAGAGATTGCCAGTATCAGGGAAGTCCTGATCCTGAGGCAAGAGTGTTGGCACAAAAGTGTATATTTGCTAGGTCATGTCAGAATGCAACAAGTGAGAGAAGAGGTCAAGACTAAGGGAAGACAAGATCTGGTATGACTATGGCTAAATATTGGAGACAGAGTGGGTCAAGGTACACTCAACAAAATGTAAGTAAGACAAGGAACAAGAGAGGTGAGACAGAAACAAGAGAACAAGGGAATAAAGTATGAATCATGACAGTACCCCTCCGGTAAGATCAACGTCTTCATTGACAGGGTGAGCAAGGGCATCGCAGTGGACAGTGTCACCGCATTTGCAGAGGAATTCGGCAAACTTGTCATTGATGCCATGTTCATTGTCCAAATGGGAGTGAGGCTCCCAAGTGTTTTCTTCATGCAGCAACCCCTTCCACTTGACCAGGTACTCCTTTTGTTACAATTTCTTTCCTTGTTCTCTCTATCGTGTCTATAATATGTTTTATCTCTTATCGTTTACCACGCTTTGATCTTATCTTTAGGCCGATTCCTTCACATCGTCTCGTTATCCTCTTCTTGTCATCGGCCTAACATTCACCCTTACCAGACCGTACTCTTCCCTTTCCGATTCCCTTTCGAGTACGTTCTATCCTCTTTTATCTCTTGTTCAATTCCTTGTAAGGAATCTCTTGTTCTTTCTATGACTCGTTTTCTGTTTCATATGGACAGCCTTCTCCGCAGTCGTTTCTCTCACAACGGCTTAGTATCCCTGTATTCCATGATATTCTATAGTGTTCCATCCGCTCGATTCCACACTATATATACCTGGCTGTCATGTACTCTAGTTCTTTACTCTTGTTCTTCTGTATTCTTCGCAATACACTTCGTTCTGCTTGAGTCGCTCCTCGCTTGAGACTTCGTCGTCAAGCACCTCTTCGTCGTCGCCAAGTCTCCCCTTGTCGACTCCTTGAACCTTCGCGTCGTTGTCGAGTAACCCTTGTCAACTCTCTGTGTTTGTCTTCGAGCTACTCCTCGTCGACCTCTTCATTACTCCGCGTACGTCTTCGAGTCTCTCCTCATTGACCTCTCTGTCCTCTAGTGTCGTTTATGAGCTACTCCTTGTAAACTCCTCTGTACTCTAGTCACCTTCTTCGGGACGTTGTCGTACCTCTTCGTGAGTGTCCTCCCCGATTTAGGTTCATGTCGTCCACTCCGCTCGAGTAGTACGACTTGCGTAACACCTTTCAACCTCTTCACATCCATTTGTCCAGCATGGCTTCAACTTCCTACTTAATATGGTCACCTAGCTAAATTAGGAGAGGAGGTCCTGGGCGTCATTGCAAAGGGGATGTGGAAGGATGGTATGGGCAAAGCAGGGTGGTGTGAAATACAGGATGGATGCACCAAGAAGTGGGAAGACAAAGGCAATTGGCACATTGTCCAACCTTTTTGAGCACTTCGAAGGGACCAAGACAGCAGTCATTGAGTTTCTTGAATGAGTGAGTGGGGCGGATGTTAAGTGCCTCCAGCTAGACAAGGCTGCCAGATGGATGGTCAGGAGTGGTGGTGTGTTTTTGGTCATAAAACTGTTTCATAGTGGCTGAAGCTTTGATGAGCACGAAATTAGCATCGTCTGCGATGGTTTTTATGCATGAAGCAAATTCATCAGCACTCTCTGTTTTCACCTTTCCTCAAGGCTCAAATCCCTTCCAGAGATGTTGGCCATAATTGAGATAGAAGGGTGAATAACCAGTTGATGCATGGACCTTGTCATTATAGCTAAACTCAGTAAGGGCCAACCAGTCAGACCAATCGGACTGATAGTAGTTGACAAAGAGGTGCAGGTATTGCTCAATCTCCTGGTTAATGTGTTCAGTCTGGCCATTGGTCTGAGGTGGATGAGAGGTTGGATGTAATCCCAAGCAGGTGGTTAAGGTCGCACATAAAGTGAGAAGAGAACTGTGGGCCACAGTTACTAATGACATACTCTGGAAAACCAAAGTCCTTCCAGACAGTATTGCAGAAGATATGGACCATGCCTGCGGAGGTGACTTCGTCATTGGTGGGAACCACATGGACCATTTTGAAGTGATGGTCCATGATAATAGTGATCGCATCATAGCCACAACTGGGGGGAAGCTGAGTGATGAGGTTGACGGAGATGATTTACCAGTTGCGATCAGATACAAGGTTGGGTGCAAGGAGGCCAGGTGGTGAGGCAGGGAAGGTTTTTGTGCACTGGCATTGCTCACAGCCATGCACATACTGAGCAACATTCGCATGGAGGCCAGGCTACCAGTAGGTCTGAAGAATGAGTTCACTAGTTTTGTACCGCCCAGGATGACCTGCAGTCAGAGGCATGGTGCTGATGAATGATTTTGTCCCACAAGACCCGATAACGTGAAATGTAGATGCAGTTACTCCAGAGAATTAACCTATCTTTGTCCTCCCAACCTATGACCCATTTTCGCACTCTCTCTTTGACCTGCAGTTTGACAGATTGTGACCTACAAATTCGGTCTAACAAGGCATCACCTTCTCCTACAACATCTGTGGCTAGAAGGTGAAATAGGTGCTCCTTTAAGAGAACATGCACATCATTGTCCCCTTCACCCTTATCATAGCTGGGATGATGTGACAGGGAGTTGGGTTTACCCAGTGTCTGTCCTGGTTTGTGAATCAATTTGAAGTAGTATTCAGAGAGCTCGGTAGCCCAGTAAGCTTGTTGATGATTTAACTTTTGAGCAGTGTGGAAGTACTACAGGTTTCAATGATTTATCCAGATCTCGACAGTATGAGAGGCCTCCATCAGGTAATGCTGCCATTTGGCAAGTGCACACATGATTGCCAGCATCTCTCGATCATATATATCATAGTTACACTCAGTGTCATTGAGGGAGTTAGACATGAAAGCTACTAGGTGCCAGATAGAGTCTTCCTGTTGTTGTGAAAGAATGGCGCTGGTGGCATAACCTGAACTGTTGGCCTTAACTTAATAGGGTGCATTGTCACAAAGGATAGCGAGGACAGGGGCCTGAGTCACAGTGGTCTGCAGGGTCCGAAAAGCATGGTCTTCATCTCCTCCCCACTTCCAAGAGCTGTATCCAGTGAGACGGTGCAAGAGGTAAGCAATCATGGCAAAGCCCTTGATGAACCATCAGTAGAAATTAGTAAAGCCTAAAAACTGCTGGACATCATGCTTTGTCTATGGGGTAGGCCAATTAGTGATAGAGGCAACTTTTGTGGGATCCATCTGAACATGCCCCTCTGTTAAGACCAGTTCTCCGGTGCTCCGGAGGAAGTCCAAAGGGGGCTGGAGTTGTTGGAGTTGGTGGACCTTGACACAGGACTTATGTGTTACGTCCTTGTGTAGGTTTGGTGGTCCTTAGCAGAGCAGAGGAGCGAAGTGGAGTTAGGAGGAACACTGGAGTGTCTTAGTTGATATTCAGACTAAAGTACAACAGAGTTTATCTACGAGTATTTATAGTATGGAGATGCACTGGAATTACTACAGATTAATAATACAGAACGTGGAATAAGTAAGACATGAGTAAGACAGAAGAAAGGAGAACAGATGCCAGAGCTGTGCACTGAGAATACAGGTAACTGGAGTAACCTAAAAAGAACAAGAATATATATAAAAGGAAATATCACATGCTCCGGAAGTCAGGTGATGTGTATTTCAGGAGATTGCATCAGAGATTGCAGGAGATGAACATCGGAGTTCCAGAGTTGATGAATAGCATATGACACCCTCACAAATAATCATTCCTAGATATTTGATCATGGATTGCTCAAAGGCACACTTCTCCAGCTTCAGGTACAACTGGTTAGCCTGCAGGATCTGAAGAACCTCACGGATGACAGCACGATGCTCCTGTAAAGTCTTGGTAAAGATGAGAATATCGTCCATATAGACAATGATAACATCCCAAAGGATAAGGTCATGAAATAATGAGTTCATCATTGTCTGAAAGGTGGCAGGAGAGTTGGTTAAGTCAAAAAACATCACCAGTGGCTTGAAAAGACCCTAATTAGTCATGAAGGTGGCTTTCCACTCATCCCCCTCACAGATGCAGATATTATTGTAGCTCCAGCAAACATCAAGTTTGGTAAAAACATGGGCACCACAGAGCTTGTGAACGACCTTGGAGATAAGTGGTATGGGGTAACAAATTTTCACAGTCATATCATTGAGCTTGCGATAGTCCTGAACAGGACGTAATGAGCTGTCCTTCTTTTTGATAAAGAAAAACGGTGAGGCGATAGGTGATTTTGAGGGGCGAATACAACCTGATTTCAAGTGCTCTTCAAGGAATGTATTGAGTTCACCTTGCTCATTAGGGCTAAGTGGATAGATTTTACTATTGAAGGGCTCCTGTCCAGGCTTAAGCTCAATGACATGGTCCCAATGTCATATGCCGTTCCAACTCCAGTCAACTCCGGTCTATTCCAGACCAACTCCGGCGCGATCTCCTTAGATTTGCATCACCTGACTTTCGGAGCGCATGACATTACCTCATTTAGATTAGTTTAGATTATGTAACCAGACTCCGCACCACTCCGGCTATCTGTATACCCGGTGCACAGCTCTGGTATTCACTTTCCTCTTTCTCTGTCTTTGTCATGTAATGTTCCGTATTACCAATCTGTAGTAATTCTGGTGCATCTCCGCACTATATAAACTTGTAGATAGACTCCGATGTACTTTAGTCAGAATATCGAATTAGTCCTCTGGTACTCCGCCTGAGAACTCCATAACTCCATAACTCCATAAACTCCTTGAACTCCTTAACTCCTTATCTCCGAACTCCTAAGGGCCCGAACCTACGCAAGGGCGCGACACACAAGTCCTGCGCCAAGGCCCACCAACCCCGACAACTCCTCAACTCCTGACCCCTTGGAGTTCCTCCGGAGCATTGGAGAACTGAACTTAAGAATAGAAACAACAACAGGGAGTAATACTGAGTTCTGACTGATATGTTGAATCTACTGTGGAGATTTTTTGGGATCACGTAGGATAGCATGAATGTCAGTTGACAAGGCAAGCTGGATGTCATGGAGGAACTCAAGAGTAAGTTCATGGTGTTACTGGCAGAAGGCCCAATGGTGTAAGGCACAGAATGCAGCAGTGTTGAACAGAAAGAGCTGACTATGGACCCAATCAAGAGAACCATAAGGGGGTTTGGCAGTGGGAGAGAAGGTAGGAGGTGTATCAGAAGGAGTAGAGGAACGGCTCAGATTCTTAGAAACAGATGTTTTACACACAGTTGAACAGGAATGAGAGTCATCCATCTGAGAAGCCAGGGGTACAGTACTCATGAACCCTGGTGCTTTTAAAAATCCTGAGGCTCTGACATTGTCACCTCCTCAGTCCTTGTTGCCTTCTCCATCTCCTCTTGTAACTGGTAGAGCCCTCGGATGAGGGTAACATGCTAAGAGTCATCCCAACTATCCCAAAGACACTATGCCTCAGCAGTGACACCACGTACTTGAGCAGAAGGCTGGTTGCGGAGGTAGTTGTGAGCGATATGATCAAGGCCATTGCACTTGTAACAACAGAAGCCTGGTGTACAGCCATGGGCTTGGTCAATGTCCATGGTTCCCCTCATCCATTGTAAGTCTGAGTGCCAGCCACAGGAGGATTCATAGTAGCACATGGAACAGTGAGTGCAATGGGAGGGGGTGGAGCAGATGGGCGGGAAGATGCTGGAAACAGAGGGTGAGAAGAAGGTGCTGCAGAGGGTTGAGAGGGACTCATGTTTCGAGCAGGGTTGGCCCTGCGATGGGGGTCATAGTGCTTCATCTGTGTCTCCCAGGCATGTACAGTACATTCGACAGAAGGGTTATCATGGATATTGTTATAAACATTCTTACACACCACATCAGTCAAAATGTCAAGTAATGCTTCATTGTCAAAGCCTGCATCCAGTTTGAGGCTATTGAAACGTATAAAGAACATATCAACATCTTTATGCGGAAGCTGTCGAAGTGCCCTAAGCTGGAGCTACACCTTGCGCCACTGGTTGGGATCATTGAACTCTGCACGAAGTGTAGAATACTCAGTAGTCACTTTATATACAGTGGCTCAAAAAAGTGTCCCAATGTTGGGCTATTTTGGACAAATGTATACATTGCCATAGATTTAGAGCAAATAAGACCAAACACTTGCAGGATGAAAGATAGTACTTGCTCTTGGCATTCTAACACCGCTTAGATCATGTGATTTGGTTGTCATGGTACTAAGATATAGCCATATTGAAATGACATGTCATTGGGACACTTATTTGAGCATCAACTCAAATCTATAATTTTAGTATGTAGTGTGCCCTTTTTTGATTTTTATCACTGCCTCTATCCTTCTACCCATGCCTTTTATCAATATTTAACACTTTTCAACCTTAGTATGACTCTACTCTGCCATAATCCTTTTAAAAATTCCTATATATACTTTGATGATCTTAGATAGCTATTTGGAATTTTTTAATGATTTTCCAGGGATGCTTAATGGGTCTAAGGTCTGGGTACTATGCTGGCTGATCCAGAAGCTTGATTCCATAATAGTCAAGCTAATCCAAAGTTTATTTGAAGAGTACTTGAGGTCTTTATTCTACTGAAAGATGATACTTTTCTTAGAAATCTCAGAATTCTTTATGCTAGAAAGTAGATTACTCCCTCAAATAAATCCATACTGCTTAGCATTTATCTTACCCTTCATTGATGTCAGAATATACATGCCAATCTTAACTATACATCTCAAAATCATCAAGGAATCTCTACTACCTCTAAAGCTTATTGTTCTAGAAAGACATATTTGTCACTTCTCATATATATATCCCTCTGTCTGACTCAATCTCATAGATCCTAGCCCTATATGACCTAATAATCCTAGATCAATCTCTTGGAGTCTAATTTTGATAGTGGAGAGCAAAAGATAGCCTCTGTTTTCTATATTTACAAACAAGAAAGGTCATTTCTTCTTAACTATACCATTTAAGAAAGTAGATATGAGCACATTATGAACAGTTTGGGAAGAGAGAAGGAATAAAAGGGTTGGATTGATGAGATAAGTGGCTTGAACAGTATTTTCAGCTTTCCTAGTGAAAATACTGTAAACATTCTCCTTCTATTAATAGGGGAAAGTTTAGAAGAATAACCAACCTTGATATTTTCTATCTCAAATGAAATTCCTTAATGACTCTAGCTATAGTAGACTTCACTAGAACAGTTTGGGAGGAAACCTGATAAAGAAATAGGCATGATTTACTAAAAAAGAGAATATTAGCTTTTATAAGAGTTTTATGGTGATTATGGATTAGCTAAATAGGAGACATACTCTTTATATACAATATCTTAGATTCATGTAATTTACATAAGTAACCAGAGCTAAGGCATACCAACCATCAAAGCTATGAAATCCTTATGTTACTTACTAAATAATGAATAGCAACATGATACTCAAATAAGTGTCCCAATGATATGTCAATTTAATATGGCTATATATTAGTACCATTACAACCAAATCACATGATCTAAATGGTGTTAGAATGTCAAGAGCAATTACTATCTTTCATCCTGCAAGTGTTTGGTCTTATTTACTCTAAATCTCTAGTAATTTATACAATTGTCCAAAATGTCCTAACATTGAGACACTTTTTTGAGCCACTATAATATTTGAGGAGATCACATCGGAGATTGTAGGAGTTGATTATCAGAGTTCTAGAGTTGATGAATGGCATATGACACCACACAACAAGGAGAGCCAGATAGCACAATGGTACAGGCACCTTGGATGACGATGAGAGCAGCAATATGTGTTACAATTTCTTTTCTCATTCTCTCTATTGTATCCATAACTTGTTTCATCTCTTATCTTGTGTCACACTTCAATGTTATCTTTAGGCCAATTCCTTCACATCATCATGTCATCTTCCTCTTGTCATTGGCCTAACATTTATCCTTACCAGTCTGTACTCTTCTCTTTCAAGTTCCCCTTTGAGTACATCCTATTCTCTTTTATCCTATGTTTGATTCCTTGTATGGAATATTTTGTTCTCTCTATGACTCGTTTCCTATTTCATATGGACAGCCTTTGTTATACAAGTCGTACCACTTGAGCAGAGTGGACAACACAAACCTAAATTGGGGAGGACACTCATGAAGAGGTACGACAACCTCCCGAAGAAGGTGACTAGAGTAAAGAGGAGTTTATAAGGAGTAGCTCGTAAACAACACTAGAGGATGAAGAGGTCAATGAGGAAAGACTCAAAGACAGACACAGAGAGTTGACAAGGGTTGCTCGACAATGACACGAAGGTTCAAGGATTCGACGAGAGGGAGCTCGATGACGACAAAGTCTCAAGCAAGGAGCGACTCAAGCAAAACAAGGTGTATTGCGAAGAATACAGAAGAACAAGAGTAAGGAACTAGAGTACATGACAGTCAAGTATATATAGTGT
>JBBPUC010000779.1:0-11778 GCA_038094375.1 Tubosaeta aff. heterosetosa
CCGATGAGGGTTTCGAGAAGCTCCTTATCCTTGTCTGTGATAGCCTTATATTCCTTGAATTCTCCGTCATCTTCGGGCTCGGGTTGGATGCTCGGTTCGTAGGAGATCGATGACGATGGCTCTTGTTTCCAGAAAAGCGCTAGCTCCTTCAGCACCTTTCTCCTTATGTACCCCCAAAGCGGCGTGTCGTTGGGTATGATGGACCTGAAGACTTCCTCAGGTTTATAAGACAGTAGATCGATACCCTCTCCTAGGACTAGACAGACGAAGACTGCCATCTGGGTCCTAGTCCCTAGCTTCTGTTTGTCCATCCGCGGGGAAAGCTTTGGTAAGAGGATCTCCCGCTGGACCTTCTCCTTCTCCTTCGACACCACGTAAACGTGATACAATCCAGAAAAAATGAACGAGGATAGGTACAGGATTTGGCCAAAGAGGGTGCTGAACGGGATGAGGAGGAGTTGCACCAGGGACTGCGTTATCAAGAGGAGAGAGGTAGCTCCAATCATGTGGCGCTTCCCGCCGGAATAATCGAGTACGAACTCGCCCTTGGTGATGATGTTGACGTCTGCCTCTTGCCCTTTCAAGACGATAATATTCCCGCCCGCCGGAAGTAGTAACCCATCACCCGGTGGCGACGAAAGGCATGGTACAGGAACGTGGATCTTGAGCGTTGCCGCCCCAAGAGTGATAGACGAGACGCCACTGCTGATCATGCCGAGCAAAATGAGGGAAAAGCAGACGAAACCCTGGCCGAGTATGCAAAGGACACAAGCAAGCACGCTAACCAGCGACGGAATGAGTGCAAAGAGCGCGATACTGTCACGTTTTGGATCTATAGGTATGAATTTATGTTTCTGCTGGGTGAAATTTGCGTCATTGGTACTCGCTAGGGTCTCGCGGACCCTGTCGTGCTGCAGTGGAGGAAGTGATATCACTGTGACTGTGGCGGGGCTAGTCATGCGCCCCTCACCGTCACGGATGAGTTTGAGATCGTTTTCGGGGCAGTTAGCACACTCCTGTGCTATCAAATATCCAAGGTACTTCGTCTCGGATAACTTAGTCCCAGAAAGTGATGCACAGTATCGAGGGCCAGATTTACCGGCGACGTTGAAAATGACTGCAGGGGATTTGTCTGGTGCGGGAAAGAGACTATCCCAAAATCCAGAAGTGGCTATCTGACCAAATCTCTTTGCTACGGTCACAGACCCTGGATAGTTGTACCACCCTGCCCATCTCCGACCGGCGTGCAGGTGAATCGTCTCGAGCGCATCGACTGCATTGTTCCCGCCCAGCAGTCCGACGACACCAGACAGGTCGAGTTTGAAAACGGAGTGATCGAACCTTTGGACGAGCTGGTCAAGGGGGGGCATTGGGTGGAAGGTGGATACGCGTCTCTCTTCCCCTCACGCGGCTGGTGTTAAATGCGGGAGGCACTCCGTGAAACTCGATCTGGATGGCACAACATGCTGCCCTCCACGCCCTCGCTAATGATGTAGGGCCCTGTGTCATTAGGTCGCCTGTAGGAGAAAGTGTGGATGTGCCTCGTGGGTAGGTGAAGAACGGAAGTAACCCCTGTGATGCCGTCTGCCTGCGCAAAGATTTATCCTTCTTCGGATTCGTTTCCCTTTAGCGAGTGAGGTGTATGTGCCTTTGAGTTTCTACGAGAAAGGGTTAGTCCTAGTAGGAGGCAAACCCCGAACGCAAGGCTCACCAGCCTTCCTGACGACTAGTAAGAGCCAGCTGCAGATCTAGGTTTGGTGCTAGAACGCTCCTCGAGGCTTGCCTAGCGCGTGTATCGAGAAGTTTAATTGAGCGTCAATCAAACCTGATAGCAGAGTTCCATTGCTCGATGCACGTTGTTTCGCTTCGAATGAACCACGATCACTGGGTAACCTGGTGAAATTGCGAGTAGAATGAAAGGGTCGGTGCGTCATGGGATGATAACAGAACTGTAGGACTGTCATGAGACAGTGACCCGGTGTTGATAGTAGATTGTTGGGTCGTAAGTACTCGGTATTGCATGGAATGTTGAATACAATACCCGTGATCTCCTGCCCACCGTTTATAACGTTGCAGGCCTCCTGTTGGCGCATGATTTGGAACCGTCCCTCTGAGATCCTTCCAGCATGACTGCGCCTCGCCGTCGCCCGCCTTCAGCCCCAACAAGTCCCAAGCGAGGTCGACGGTAATCAACTCCCGAAAGGGCCAGAGAATCGCCCCCAAGTTGAGAAACAAGTGGAACCAGTTGCTCAAAGCCCAAGTCAGTCCTACGCACGCTCAGCGATGGTGGGAGTTGTGGTTCAAATTCAGACGACCTGCCGAGCCTGCGAAATGCGGGGGCACGTTGCACAACTTGGCCACTACTTTTTTCTGATTCTGCGTTGGTTGTTGACGGACGACAAAGCCAAAGTTCAAGTTGTTTACGCCTCTCTTTTCCTGAGCGTAGGCCGGTCGTTCTGACCTTGACCCATCGCAGAACTTGTCCTTCTTTTCTCTCCTAATTCTTACTACCACTCGATACCCTAGTTCAAAAAGGTTACCCTCGCTCTGGATTCAACCCCACCATGTCCACCTCAGCCTCCTCTCTGGCCGGTCCCAGTGGCCAAAATACTCACCCTCTGGTTGAAAACAACGAGGAGAAGAACAGCGTCGTCATCAAAGTCGGGATGGTTGGCGATTCGCAGATAGGCAAGACAAGCCTCATGGTCAAGTATGTCGAGGGCAGTTTCGATGAGGACTACATCCAGACGCTGGGTCAGTTCCTTGTCTCCGCATCGTCCTTGATCGCTCAACCAGCTTTCGACAGGCGTTAATTTCATGGAGAAGACCATAACCGTCCGAAGAACAACAATCACCTTCTCCATCTGGGACCTTGGGGGGCAGCGCGAGTTTGTAAACATGCTCCCCCTTGTTTGCAATGACGCCGTTGCCATACTTTTCATGTTCGACCTTTCCCGAAAGTCGACGTTGAACTCGGTGAAAGAGTGGTATCGACAAGCAAGAGGGTTTAACAAGGTGGGTTGCTGCCTTCTTTGTGGTGTGAGAGCTTGTGCCGGGGTTTTATGACGTTTCAATCAAGTCTCTTGTTCACGAAGCTGACATCGATTGTCCCACAGACTGCAATTCCATTCTTGATTGGGACGAAATATGACACGTTTGCGACCTTCCCGCGGGATGAGCAGGAGGAGATTACTAAACAGGTCCGTAAACTAGACTATTCTTTTCCATGCGCACATCGACAAGTTGGCAGGCGAAGCGATTTGCACGAGCAATGCATGCGTCGCTCATCTTCTGTTCGACATCCGCATCGATCAATGTCCAAAAGATTTTCAAGATAGTGCTTGCAAAGGCATTTGACCTGAAATGCGTGATTCCGGAGATCGAAGGTGTTGGGGAACCGGTGCTTATTTATGTGGACGTGTAACGTTGTGGATAGAGTGTTTGTTTTGACGCAGGGGGGATGGAGGGTGTCATTTAAACGAGCGATTGGGAAGTTTGCCAAGGTGATGTTGTATCGAGTTCGTGAAATGCCTATACACTGAATATGTTGTGGTCGCGATTCTAGCGAGTCGGTCGGCCACCCATCGTCGGGATTCCTGCGGCATCCCATTATACCACCATCCGGCACTCCTCCTGATTATACTTGTTGCACCCCTTATCCTTTTCCCCCTCAACCACGGACGCTCAGATCGGGACTCTCGTCGTCCTGGTTCGCTCTTTCTTATTTCCCATTGTCGCTGTCTAGCTTCACATATTAGTTTGCAGTATCCGCATTGCTCAGCTCTGTTTTCCTCTGGATCCTTTTTGCTACGTTTCCTTACTTCTGCATCACTCTCCTTGCTCGAACTCGCAAACTTGCCGTCCCTCTTCCCATTCAAGCGTTCCCACAAATCAATGCAGCATATTTCCTAAAACCAACACCCTCCTCCACACTCGTTTGAAGTACCTTTTCTTGGTGGGGCGTCTTGTACTGTTGCTATGCTCGATACACTCCCAACCATGTCTTAATGCATTCGTATGGTAATTCTTTATTTAAATCCTCGAGGGAGGTGCGAGCCGTCGGAGTATCGGACAACCAGCTTCGCAGCGCCTCGGATGTGCACTCCCGAGTCAAAAAGGAGGCTGGGCCCTCTGGTAAGTCAACTGTCTTGCGTTGGCTGGCTCTGATAACGCGACGTTATCGTCGCTCCAACGCCTCGCGTGGCGTATCGCTTCCTACGCCACGGATTTCCAATCTTCAGGGGTGATTGGCATTCCTGTGACAGCGCACGAGACGGTCGAAACCGACCCATGACGCGCCTTTTTCAGAGGGAGACGCCAAGGCCGAGGACGACATTTCCGTGTCACCTTGGTGAACCGTCGAGACGGACCTATGATAGGCCTTTTCGAGAGGGAGGTGCTGAGAGCCGAGCAACTGGGTCACCTTGGTGATCTGCTCCTGGTCCGCATTCAAAAGGGCCCCCTGCGTCTGAGCATAGACAGGCCCGCACTCTCGTTTGCTTCCTGGCCATGTTTGCAGTCTCTGCTCTAGTGTTGTCTTTTTTGACCCTCGTGTCGTCTTGTGCCGCGTCCATACTGACACCCGCAGATGCTCCATATAACCTCGCTCAGCGCCGGGGTTCCATTTCGCATGTCCAAGCAGCCTACTTTGCAAACTGGTATGTGCCATCCCTCTGCCATCGGGCAAAGAGCTTACGGTGTCCCAAGGGATATTTATTCCGCCAACTTTCGTACGTGTCAAGCGGGTGCTTCTCTCACAACTGGTGGCTGATCCGCCATAGAGCCGACAGACATTGACCCAAGCCAGTTAACGCACATTTTGTACGCGTTTGCGGACGTGCGCGACACGGGCGAGGTCTACCTCACGGACGCCTGGGCGGACGAACAGGTATGTCAGATGGATCGGCATACGACATGCGCTAACGGATGCCCAAGAAACTCTTTCCGGGCGATTCAGGGGATCCAAACAATCTCTATGGTTGTTTGAAACAGGTATGCGCTCCGCAACGCATTTGTTTTCGTTACTGATCTGCACCCAGCTTTACTTGTTCAAACTGTCTCATCGGTGCGCTATTCGATCCATTCTCTCGATACACGCTCACGTTTCATCTAGACACCTCAAAGTCTTGTTGTCCGTCGGTGGTTGGTCGTACTCTCAGGACGGCCACTTTGCGTTCATTTCCGACAGTGGCAAACGGGGAACGTTTGTCTCCAGCGCCATACAGTTGATCAAGGATTACGGGTTTGACGGGATGTACGTTTCTCGAGCCCTCTTTGTTCGTTCCCTCACATGAATCCGCAGAGACATTGACTTTGAGTTTCCGGCAAGCGATGCAGAGGGACATGATTTTCTAGATCTCATGACGTCCCTGCGAAGCGCCATGGATGAGTTGGCAACCGCCAATGGGGATACCACGCCCTATGAATTGACGGTATGTTTGCGCGTGTTGAAACTCGTGTCTCGGAGCACGACGCCAACTTGTCTAGGCTGCGGTATCGGCGGGATCGGATAACTACGTCTTCTATCCAATCGCACAGTTAGACCGCACGCTCACATATTGGAATTTGATGGTACGACCAAGCGTTCCTATCCGTTCATAGGCTAATCTTGCTGCTAGGCGTACGACTATTCCGGATCCTGGCTCTCATTCGTAACCCTTTTGTCTCGCAACATGTTTCATTCTTGACGTTTTCGCTCCAGGCGGATAACCAAGCCAATTTATTTGGCGGTTCAAGGACGAACATCAGCACGGATGCCGCTATTAGATACTACATTTCCTCTGGCGCCACGCCCGGAAAGATCGCCATGGGTAACACTCTTTGTATTCTCTACCAAAACGCGCACGTGTGACATGAAACCTAGGGATACCCCTGTACGGCCGTACCTTTGAGGACACCAACGGCATAGGCCTATCCTACAGCGGGGTGCGCCAACACGTCCGCATCCGCACCCGACACTGACACCTGACCAGGTCGGCCCCGGAACGTTCGAAGCCGGCATCTACGCGTACAACGCCCTTCCCTTCACCGGTGCCAATGTCGTGATCGACACCGCCGACGTCGCGAGCTACTCGTACGACCCGGTCAAGCGCGAGCTCGTCTCGTACGACGTCCCCGAGGTCGTGCGCACCAAGGCCGGGTACGTCCTCTCGCACGGGCTCGCGGGGTGCATGTACTGGGAGGTGCGTCCGTGCGTGGCGGCGGGGCGCAGCTCACCCCCAGCCCGCCGCAGATCTCGACTGACAAGACGGGCGCGGACTCGCTCGTGCGGACCGCCGGCGCGGTCTTGGGCGCGCTCGACCAGACCCCGGTACGCTGCGTTGTGTCTAGGCGCTGCCGCTCGCTGACCCGCCCCTGCAGAACCACATCCGGTAGGTCCGTCGGCGTGTGGCGTGCCCCGCGACTGACGCGTGGTGCAGCTACCCGCAGAGCAAGTGGGACAACATCCGGAACAACATGGCCGCGTCGGCGAGCCCCAGCGCGGCTGCGTCGGTGTCTTTGTCAGCTGGCCTGACGACGGCGACAGCGGCAACGGCTCCGACGACGTGGGCAACGACGACGCCTGCACCGGCGCCCTCGGCGACCGCCGTCGTGTATTCTTGCCTGTGCGACGACGTCCCGTCGTGGAGCGCCACCGTACGTTGCTCCCTCTCGTCCTCGTCCTTTTGCCTCACGCCGTGCCTAGGTCGTGTACGTCGGCGGCAACGAAACGGTGTACGGTCAGTGACTGTGGGCCTTGTTCTCGGAAATACACGCTCACCCCCTTTCAGACGACCATCTCTGGACGGCGAAATGGTGGACAGAGGGCGGCGAACCCGGGGATGCAGGTACGTCTACGTACGCTCAGGCGCGCTTTTCGCCTGACACGTCTCAGCAGACGTGTGGGTGGACGAGGGCGCGTGTTGACGCGCGCGTTCTTTCTTTCAGCATTAGAAAAAGCCGGTCTTTGTGGGACCATACTCTTTACCATGTGCACGATACCACGCTGGACGCGCTGGCACAATTCAAACACATTTCACTCGTTTCGACGGATTTGATTCATAGCCGAAGCAACGGATAAGTGTCGGCTTCACTTTACAAAAGGATACTCGACATAGAAACAAGTTGATCAGGTAGATGATACATGTGTCCTTGAGCAAGAGCAAACAGCAACCGCAGAGGAAAATGCTTGTCGAGAAAGAGGAGAAAAAGCGGATCCGCTTCATCGTCACCACAACACCTTTCCAATGAAAAACAGAGATGTGCATGGAGAAAGAGACAAGTGAGAAAAAAAACTCCATAACCTCGATGGAGATATGCAAATCCACGACAAACACGACCAGCGCGCGTCAACCCCCTCGTAAAATCACCCCATGACGTGACCATAGTTGACACTCTCACTGAGGTGCTCGTTGGCTGGGTTGTATGTGAAGCCCTTGAATTGGTCTTGGACTGTTTCGGACAAGTGCGAGTCCTCCACGACCGAATCTTGGGCCTCCTCATTTGTAAAGTCGGGATCAAAGTTGGCCACGTCGAGCACCGACTCCTGTAAAACGTGAGAACTAGACGCGAAACGTATCCCAGGGTGGCTTACCACGCTCGGTTTAAACGGCGGTTGGATCTTTTTCTGTAGGAGCCTGTGTGTGATGTTGAGCCAGGGGTGACGGCGGCTGATTGTGACACTTACAAGCTCCATTCGACGTATTTGGCAAAAAAGGGATGTCTCTTGATCTCCTCGCCACCGTTTGCACCGAGTCGTCGAGTAGGATCACGCTTGAGAAGTCCCGTCATGACACTCTTTGCTTCGTCAGAGATATCCGGCGGGAACACGAGTGGGTCTACGAGGATTCGTTGGTACATTGTGTTCACATTTTCGTCATAGAACGGTGGGAGACCAGTCTAGAGATGGTTCACACGCGTTAGTTGTCACTGGAAAAAAGTGCTTACCATCATCTCGTACAATAGGACTCCCAGCGTCCACCAATCGACAGTTTTGGTGTACCCTTGGCTTTCCAAAAGTTCTGGTGCAATATATTCTGGAGTTCCACAGAATGCTGAATGTGGCGATTAGTATCCACCTCCATGAATCAAACATGACCTCACTATTCGTCTTTTCCGTTTCGGACATGTTCAGTTTACACAGGCCTGTTGAGGATGTGAGATGGCGATCAAGAAAACAAGGGCAAGAATATACCGAAATCACATAGGGCTATATGACCCGTGTAATCCAGTAAGATGTTTTCGGGCTTCAGATCACGATATACCACGTTGAAACTATGCAAGTGCTCCAACGCACAAAGCAACTCGGCAGCATAGAACCGGCTACGTTCCTCGTCGAACTTGCACGCGCGTTGCAAGTGATAAAACAACTCGCCACCATTCACTAGTCCCCGAGTTAGACGCATTGTCGTTTCGCAGGCCGCAACACGCACCAAACGACATGACCAAGTACAGCTTGTCCGGATTTTGAAACGAGAACTTGAGGGGGACGATGAACGGGTTGTTGACCAACGCCAAGACAGTTCTCTCGGCCAAGATGTGGGTGATCTCGCCCGGCCGCGACGCAATATGTGCCTTTCGTATCGTCTTCAGGGCATACACGCGCATGGTGTCCTTCTTTCGCACTTGCATGACCTTGCCAAACGAACCCTTACCAATCACCTTCAAGAGTTCAAAGGCTTCAATGGTTAGGGGCTCGGCGCGCGTAGGTCGATAGTCGACCTTGAGATGGAAGGAACCACTACCGGCTGTCGCCGGATACCACTGATCGGATGCATGCTGAGGGGCAATGTCAGAAGGAGCCCCAGGAGCGTCGCCAGGGGGCGTACATGGCCATTCAGGGAGGGGGTGATATGAGCGCGCGCCATCAGCAGGTCATTTCCCATATCTTCCCGGCTGTGTACCGCAGCGGCGGTACGTAAATAAGCAGAGACGGAGATGTTGGATGTACGCGAGACGTCGCTGCAAGGAGCGTGAGTAGGTGCGCGGACGGTACACGAACTGCGTACAAGGTCGCACGATAGTTCCATACGGGGTTAGCGAGATCGCCGCCCATAGCGTCGACGAGGACTTGGTTGTTGTCGAATTCGAGGACGATGTAAGGGAGCCACCAGTTGCGCTTTCGTTGGAGGCTTTCGCGGTTGCTGGCGGGTCGACGTGGTGCTTGGGGCGATGATTCGAGGGCTCTTTGGATGACCTCTGGGACTTGGATGCCAGGGGCAAGGGACAGTCCGCGGCCTGTTATGGTGAGCGCGGACGGATGAGTAGGGACACCAAGACGAACCGGAAAAGATGCGGATGGTGAGCATGCCGGAGCGGAGGTGGGCCTGTTGTTCTGGAGATGTGGTGGGTTTTGGGGTTGCCGGCCGGGACGGTATCGGGGTAACGGATCGCGAAAGGACAGCATTGTCTCTGATATCCTTTGGCTCTGTGTGGATGTGAGCGAGCAGGGCCAGGAGGAGGAGGAGAGACTTGCTTTTGGCAGAGCCGAGCTTCCAGGACATGGTGGGAGAGAAGATGAGAAAGATGAGCGGGAAGGAGATTAAGTAGATAAGATGACAACACGGGAATACACAACACCGCTTTGCTAATATCTAGTCACCGGTCTGATTGTAGCTTTTCATTCCAGTACCAACACAACCGAATCTCCAATACCCCAAGAGAACGGTGATATGACAACCCATAAAGAAGACAGCCCGTGAGTGTTCGCATTCACTACGTGCCGATGGAACGAGGGAAACGGATGTTCACTGAACGAATTACCGGACTGCATGATGAGGGATCTTTGGATTGGTTGAATCATTGGGGCTTCCGATATACGACTGGTCACAACAGGCCGGAGCGTATCAGTGGAATGGATCTCATCGACTCGCTACAGACGACGGGAACACTGAAAATGATGGGGTAGATCATGAGATATCGATACTTGACAAAACTGAACGGAGTGCACCAGCTCACGCAAAGGATTGAAGGATGCAATCTGTGATTCAGCGGGCCGCTGAAGGGTAGTAGCGACTTCAAGTATACACCGTTACGAATAAAACTTTCTGTTCTCGTTGGCACCGAACAAATCCCTCCTGATTTCCGGCAGCATCTATCAAGGTATAAGTGGGAAAGAACACAATCGAACAAGGAACTTACCCTGTCCTCCAGCAATCTTAGACGTTCGTCGAGGGTGTTGTCGATCGTTATTCGTTTGCTGCCGTTTACGAGAATGACGCCGCCAGAACTAGTTGGGTGTCCTCAAAATTTCAATGCTAGAATACAGCTCAAACGTACCTGTCGTCGCTAAGCTTCCCTTCGACTCCAATAACGACTTGACGGCCACTAAGTTGGTTGTAAGTCTCAGCTGCAGCTTCTCCGGCTCGTTGCGCTCGTTCAACGTCTTTTCCGCACACGATCAAGGTAACATTTGGTTCCATCAGTTGAAGGAGGCCTTGGACGATAGCTCCCTCGAGGAACTGCGCGTACCGAGCCTCGTCCTCGGAAAATGTCACGATCTGCGAACGTGCTGCCTCGAATAGTTCTTGGACTTGTTCCTCCCTGCGATGTAACAGTTTGAGGCGTGATTTGTTGGTTAGGTTGGATTGCGCGCTAGGTATTCGTTAGTCAGGCATGCATCACAACAGAGAAACGAGTAACGCACATCTTTTGCGCGACTTCGACGCCCTTGCGTTTCTTCTCGTACTGGCCATCGATCGTTTGTTGGTCTTGTTTGACGAGTTTAGCCTGGCGAGGAGATATGTAAGTGCTGGTGTCAGTCGTCATACCGTGTAGAAGAAAAAAGACCTTCTCGATTGCGAATTCCTCGTCGGCCTTGACTTTGATCTCCCGGGCCTTTTCCAAGGCCTCCTGCTTGATAAAGGCGACCTAGGGCTGTATTGAGTAGCATCAAGCGGTATATCGGAAGACTTGCCATCTTATTCATTTCGTTGAGGACCTCATCGTCATTGAGTGGTCGTGCCGCCATGGTGGTGTACGCGACACTAATCCGGCGCTGGCAGAGAGTGGTGGAACTTCAGAGTTCCCACGTTC
Source organism: Tubosaeta aff. heterosetosa (assembly GCA_038094375.1). Classification (NCBI taxonomy): domain Eukaryota; kingdom Fungi; phylum Basidiomycota; class Agaricomycetes; order Boletales; family Boletaceae; genus Tubosaeta; species Tubosaeta aff. heterosetosa. The sequence goes on from JBBPUC010000779.1 coordinate 11,014, forward strand.
GCCCCGAGATGAAGTCCTACCACCATCACTATATATTAACCCTTGACCTTGAGTTCGCCCTGGCACCAGCCCAGTATTTCACCCATGTTCCGTCAATTTCACTCGAGAGGTATTAATCTGAATCTTTTACTATAGGAATTGACCTGACCTGTCTTCAGTTGAACGGTTGCTTTCAGATGCTCTGGACCGGATTCTGCGTCACAATGAAAATAGTGTCAGCGAGACAAACAGCCTTGCTGGTGCTCGCCCGCTGCCTGGTCACGCAGCGCAAATTGCCAGTTTGGACAACCTTGCAATTCATCTCGCCTCACGCTACAAGCGGCTCGGAGAGATTGATGACCTGAACAAGGCCATTCTTCACGGCCATGAAGCACTTTCACTTTGTTCACCTGGACACCCGATTCGCTTTTTATTCTTGTTCAACCTTGCCATTGATCTTGCCTCTCGGTACGACCAGCTCGGGGGGATTGATGACCTGAATGAAGCCATTCTTCTTGACCGGGAAGCCTTTTCACTTTATCCGTCCGGACACCCAGATTACCCGTTGTCCTTGAACAACCTTGCAACTCATCTTGTCTCCCGGTACAATCAGCTTGGCGGGGTCAATGACTTGAAGGAGGCCATTTTTCTTGGCCGAGAAGCCCTTTCACTTCGTCCCCCAGGACACCCGGATCGCTTATTGTCCTTGAACAACCTTGCAGTTTATCTCGCGTCTCGGTACAACCAGCTCGGGGGAGCTGACGGCCTGAATGAGGCTATTCTTTT
>JBBPUC010000780.1:0-11771 GCA_038094375.1 Tubosaeta aff. heterosetosa
AACGACAAGATCGTCCAACTCTACGACAGAAGCACGGACAAGGTACTTGCCAGTCTCAAGGGTCACACGAAAAAAGTCAACCACGTCGCTTTCCGAGAGCGGGACAGCGACCCCGTGCTGCTCTTCTCAGCCAGCACCGACAAGATTGCTAAAATCTGGTCGCATGACAGCGTTTCTGGCGAGTATCAGCACAGCACAATGAGGAGAGCACCCTCCTCCAACCAGGCTGACGGGTGGGCACACGGCACTCCAGCACTCACCCGTGCACACCCATTGCGCACCCACGTGCAGGTGCATGCTCACCCACTACCCACTACCCACTGTGCTCAACCGTGTTCACCACAGTGCAAAGGCGCGCATGGTACAGGCACGACACGCAGGGCACCTCGTCCCCACAGTATGACAAGGAGGGCGTGGTGCGGGTGTTGGTGTTGGTGTGTCACCCGGGGATACACCGTCCGTGCAGTTGCCTAGCCACAATGCACTTGGATCAGAATGATAAAATATACTATAATTTGCCAGATTGTTCTCAGATATGATATACAAGTTATGTAGTAGCCCAGTAATGAACTAGAATTTGTAGTCTGGTTTGTCATTGTCATTGTCATTGTCATCTATATCCTCGTTGCTGCCACACTCTGCTGTCTCCCCATCTGCAACGTGTGCAAAGATTGTGTCCCCATCATTAGAGCAGCTTGCTCTATGCTGTTCTACTTCGAATGATTCTATCATGTCTGTAGCACAATCCTCGCTATCACACACCCTAGGTGTAGCCATAGAGGGGTTCTGTTGATATTGATGGCCCACCCCAAATCCAATGAAACAGGCAAACATGTCTCGATCTGCAAAGCTGATATTACATCAGGGCCTGCCTGTGGGTGATGTCAAGATCATGAAAACCCACATATTGACGTAAAATGCGCTCCAGTCATCCGTTTCGCCAGGTAGCCTAGCAAGTGACTCGCCGGATGCAAGGAGGTTATCTGTGCGACCTTCTGAGAATGCTGGGATGAGGTGACAAGCACGAAGAACCAATGAAGGATTGAGAAAACCAAATGCACCCTCGTCACTGTCAGGAACGAATCCAACTTTTGGCAGGCGAGCTTCTTCAAAGCCCCATTGGTATTCTGGCTGAACTCCTAGCCAACGAACCCAGAGAACTTCCATCATTTGTGGGCTACATGTATGAGCCCCCAGAGGAGCATATATAACTGGAATATGGAATGCCCGCAAAACTTGTGCATACCAGAACAGGTGTGCATTAGATCCGGCTTCCCTTGAAAGCATCATGATCATACAGCCACGACCCGTTCGCATAAAGTCCTGGCACCGACGGACATCATAGGATGTATAGTTAATCCGGAGCGTTTTTGATTCAATTACACAATTGAGGCCGTTGACAAAATGAATGTGGGTGCATTCTGTGTTGCTGAACTGTCGTTTGTCTCCGTCATAGTCATACTGGTACAGATGGGCAAGAAGGTGGTCCTTCAACTGCCCGAGGAAATCAGTCTACCAGGAGTGGATCGGTGATTAGTGTATTTATTTTTAGTGAGGAGTAAGGCTCACCTTGATGGCCGGATCACCTTGAGCACGTGAGTCATGGAGAAACCTTCCCATGTTGATGGTGTAGTTGTGTGAGCTACTGAGAACATGGTGCAACTCTGGAATTGTGTCCAACTCAGATGTTTCAAACGTCGGCGGCTCATTGACCTGTTGCTGTCGCTGGACGTGAGTGAGACGTTGATGGTGCTTTGCAAGTTGTTGTGGGACATCACGTTTGCTTGTGAGATTATATAACTTCTTGAACAACCAATGTGCAAGTTCACCCTATGTTGACTCAAAATGAGTCCTCGTCAATTTATAGGATGTACCACTCACAGTTTGTGTTGTATACGAGTCCGTTGTTCCAAAGAGTTGTATGGTCGTGACATAGTCACCTAGTGCATGAAATTTGTATGTGCATATATTGAACGTCTTCGTGCGGAGACCACCTTGCGACATGCTAGCCTTTCTGTTACTCGCTGCCCGTGCTTGTTGGCATCACTATTGTGCAGTGGCTTCATTGGGTAACTCCTTGGTCTCAAATGCAGCACATGTGACATCAGCAAAGTTTCATAGCTCTCTGCCAAGCATCCTCAGTGAGTTCTCAAAGAGGGCGAGCGAGTCATCTGTATATAGATGAAGCTTGGCAAAGGAGTGATATTCAGCAAGTTGGAAGAGAAGTGCTCTGATTGTGGCATCATGCTCATCCAGGAAGAGACCTTCGAAGGCAGGAATTGCACACTAAATCATATCATGTGAGATATTGACACTTTATTGCAGCCGCTGAGTGTGCTCACCTGGATCATATCCTCAAAATGACGGGCTGTGCACTGCCTCATTTCTGCAACATTGGTAGGAAACCGTCAGATTGCATTGACACTAAAGGATGGAATCGTAGAGTATCTACACAACGTCACTCACCGCACTAATATTCAGAGATATCACATACTGTTCATTTAGTATTGCGAGTTTAGACAGGTCTAAGCTATGTAAAATGCGAGTCAGGTGCTTCAACACATTCTTCAATACTCCAAGTTCAAACTCGTGCATAAAATCGACAACAATACATGGGAAAAGGTTGAAGCCAAGTGGTGAGAGGCGCTCTATGAAAGCATTCTTCACAAATGAATTCAGTTATCTTGTGACAGCATTGTTAAAAAAAACATACAATTGTTGGAACGAGTGAGAATTTCTTTAGCAAGCTCTCAACCGCTGTGCCTTTGACCGGACTGCCGAGGCGATAGATCATATCTCGTGCAGTGGTGATTCTCTTGTAGAAGTAGGTGCATACTTGAGACATTCTGGCCTTCATGTCATTTATATAGCCGACTCTCCAAAACATCATCTTTAGAATGAAACATCGCGGACATGGACAGCATCCCTTGTCTCGAATAGTCACAAGGAGGATCCTAGAGCATGATTAATCAGCTGTAAACATAGGAGTACATAGCCTTGGCTCACTTCTCAGGATAATCCGCCGAATAAGTGAAAATCCTTGAGTAGATACGATGATATATGCCATCATAGCATTTTACCACCATTCTGTTTTGGTACACCTCAATGAATTCATCATCAAGTAATACACGCCAGATGGCATGAAACAGCTCCCACTTGCAGTGCGCAAGGACATCTGCTTGACTTTTCCGCTGAGAAAGCGACGCAACAAGTTTGATGAGAGATTGCGGTAGCTATACATGATGAGCTTGATTTAATCGGATGAAACAATTAGCTTACGGATGGGATCAGTGCAATAGGGTGACATGCACCCGAAGTCGGAGAAGCATGAATATACTTTGACAAATTTCCAAAGAAAAAATAAATAGGCCAGACAGTGGAATGCCCAAACTGGGCGAGTTGCGTTGAGTCTGACCAAAGCATAATCCTGGCAACCACTTTTTCGAGTTGACAACCATCGTTTCTCTTCTGCCTTTGTACCTCATTATGTGCCTCTATCCAGGCATCTGTTGAGTATAATTCATCATATAGTTGCTGTTCTGGACTTGTGGGTGTCAGCTTCCAGATGCGTTTGAAAGGCGTGAGATGAAAGAACCTTGCTGTTGGTTCTGAGAAGGCGGCAGAGATAATGGATGTGAGCGACCGGTACACGAGATCCAGGACAACAAATGGATGGCCGCCTGCTTCGAGGCGCTTCTCGTGTGTAGGGATGATGATTTCGACAGAGGTGCATTTCCATTTATCCATATCTAGTTCAGGGGATGTTTTCTCTGCACCAGGATAGATTTCGTCCTGTTTGTGTGATTCATAGGACACATTGAACCTGGACAGATCCTCTAGCTTAAAATCTGGTGCATAGAGTACCTCTCGGACCAGACGGGTGACTTCATCATTCGACTTTTGACTGCTCCTGGTGGTCTTCCATGTCATCAGCCGCCATACTGATATATTCGCCCAGGGCCATGAAGGTGCGCAGGAGCCAGAGGGCCTATAAATGTCTTTGTAGCTAGGTCAAGTATCGAAAGTAACACCATCTTGCTGAGGCAAGCTGGATAGCTCATTGGCAGATACAAAGGAGTTGGGATCATATGAGGGACGATGACAATACTCCCGGCCAATACCAAACGAATTGAGTACTGTCTTCAGCGAGTCGATAACAATGAGGATAACTTTCCTGGGCAAAGAATATTGATTGCTGGCGTCTGGGTGAGGCAGAACAGCTGGTGGTGGTTCGGGGAGTTGGTCACGAAAGCGCGCAGGTAGTCGACAAGGACGCAGTGGGTGTTTCTGACTTGAGATAGTACCTTGTTGACTTGGAGGTGCCACAGATAGAGTCGGATCCATCGTCTCTACAGCAGGAACCAATAAATGTGACAAGACGGGTGTTCCCACACTAGGTGGAATGAGATGCAAGGGTAATCCAGTAACCTGAACACTTGTCAAACAAAACATACATCTTGGAATGACCAAGCAACATACATCATCGGCTCTAGAAACTGTTGCAGGTAAGAGAGAGGCTGCCAATTCTACCTGATTCATCCCCGTGCTTGCTGGTCCGGAGGCCATAGTACTGTCAGGTAGTGCAGTGATTGAGGATGGGGGTTGGGGAGCCTGTATATATTTCAGCAAGTGAACTTTGTCACCGTGCCTAGCACACATACGCTATTGGGCATATTCTCATCTGTTGTCTGTATCCTTAGGTTCTTCGCAGATGGTTCTGCCAGCAAACTACCAGAGGCTTGACGTTTGAGCCGCAAATCCCTCACTTTGATCGCCAGCACATTTCTCCTCTGGATATAGACCAAGCAGTTGTTTCGATGATGGGATAGCCCGCGAGAGTCTGAAAATCTGTGAGCACACGGTTCTCCGCACTTAAACATTCCAACAATGAGACTAAGAAACGATAATGAGAGGAGTATCTGGAGGGGGTGTATATCCAAGGAGACACCGTGTGGTACCCACCAACTTTACAGGGGGTGGCAGTCTAAACACACCGCTAACTCTAGGGTTCTCAACCTCAAGTTTTGATACGAATCGGGTTTACTGGGCATTATCCACATGGGTCTGCGAGCTTGGAATTATGGTCCGCCTGGCTTCAACAAAAAACTAACTGTGGTCATGTTGGGAGCCATGATACCCATTTAAAGCTCTTACCTGTGATGCTATGATGTCTGTTGTACATCATGTGCATTAATGCGGCCATCTGACAGTGTTTTTTTATCTCAGGATTGGATGGAACCCTGTCAGCAAGGTTTAGTAAAAACCAGAGACAGCAATGAACTCACATTGTAACACCACAGATGCATATGGTCACTGGTTTGCCCTGAAATTTAGCGCAGCCAGGTGATGCTATTTTCAAATGTCAGATAATAGAACTAAATGGGGAAACTGTAGGTGACCCACAGAGTACATAGGCGGTGACCGGCATTTTCTGAGTATGAGTTTTAGGTGGAGTCCGGACCAACGATTTTGGTTAGTGTAGGTTTGTGTTACGAGCATATGTAGCAGTTTGGCTGATCAGAGCAAAACCTTGAATGTCCGTTAGAAAGTTGTAAAGTCACCATCATGTTAAGGCACAAGTCACTTGACTATACAATGTGGATTTGAACTCCGAAAGGCAAGTATTGCGGGGTGCTGCAGTACTCAGCATCACCATCATGATTACGACTCCATGCACCCTTTAGACAGACGAACGTTGAGAATGGCACTGAACTAATATAAGTGTACATGAAATTTATGTGTCCCAAACCTTTTGTGTACCATCACCTGCTAGTGAATTACGAATTTCAACGAGGAGCTGAGTTTAGCGCTCCATGGTGGTGGCAATGTCCCGTAGGAGGTCAGTTATAGAGACAGGGTCTTGGTGGTTGTTTGGTATACTCTGACGACATGAACTAGGACCTTCATGCTCTATCCTTTTGCGCTTTGCACTACCCTCCCCACGCATGTCGTAGGCAGAAAATTTGACAAAATTGCTTAACAGCGGTTTCGAATGTAGGATCTGGTGAAGATATGAGATGACGGTTACCATAATAATTGTCAGGTACTTACATCCTCAATATCAGACTTGTGCCTTCGCTTGACTGATGCATTGACTGGGGGGCTGGCTTGCTCAGAGTCTCTCTAGATAGGAGAGTGTTGGTATACATCCATGGATCATTGATTTCAGTACATACTGTGATTGTCTGAGCGGTAACCCCTGGACCAATTCGAAGGCCCTCCGGGTGCTGTACAGACTGCACAATTTTCCTGGATGAGTAGTCAGATTCCGGATGGTAATTAAATGTCTTGTTGGCAGGCTGATGGTCGGGTGGGGTACTATACCCTCCTGAGGCACTGAAAGCACCAGCAAGAGGATCTAGAGAGTGGGGAGAGGGGAGTGTGTCAGTGGGCTTACGGTCCATGATGGCTCAAAAACAACAAACCACACGCGATACACTTTGTACATGTGTAGAGATTGCTAATGGTAATACTCAGCTTTAGCGATGGCAATCAAAAAAGGAATGGTACAAACATGGAGCGATGGGCTGCATCACACATGGTGGGGGACAAACGTCGAACAGGTATGTTGGTGGGGCAAATGGGCAAGACGTCTTGTATGACACGAGTGACTTCACTTTCCAACTTGTGTCACTGCCAGTCAGGGTAGAGAGAAGAGAGAGAGATCTGGGAACAGGTCCCAGAATTGTGCAGTTAGTTGCTTCAACCAGATGGGGTGACCTTGTCGTTTGAATGGTCCTGAGTGATTGGGCTGATCAGGTGGGAATGTGCTGGGGATATGTTGAGTATTGGGAGCTTAGCTTCAATACACTCAGAGGGCTCTGCAGGTCCTGGAACACAAAGTTTAAACCTAAATTGTAGTTGCCGAAAACACTCACCATCCTGTTTCAGTGATTCCTAATTCCTGACTCCAAATCAGTGAGATAGCGGTGTCTAAGACTAGTCATATTGAGAACAAGCACACTCGCTGAGGACCCTATTTTGAGCTCTTGGATGCAATGAAAGTGATAATGTCACTTTGTGGCCTGCCAGTGAGTGACCCATCCTGTTTCAGCAAGACGGTGATGTCTAAGACTGGTCATATTGAGAACAAGTACACTTGTCAAGGACCCTTTTTTGCCATTTTGAGCTCTCGGATGCAATTCATGGAAAACATGGCATGCATCCACCAGTTTCTGCACCATGTTGCTACTGTGGACATAAGTAGAGTAACTTGATCAAACAAGGGAACATCCCATTAGGGTTCAGGGAGTGTTGGAGCCCTTCTGGATTGTCAGACGCTTTGCTCTACTCAACGAAAACTCTAACATGCCCAGGAAGCCACGGGTCAAGGACTCAGCATGCGCTCCTACTAAACCTTCAACCAAGCCTACTACTACCAAGACTCATGAAGAATCACGGAAGGGCAGAGATTATTGCCAATCTTTGAACAGCTCACGGTCATCGTCGTTCAATCAAAGTGCAGCAGAGTTGATCCTATGTTTTTTCCCAAGTGATTCGAACTTGAGAGATGTGGACACATCCTTGAGCCGCTATAAAGATGCAGATCCTGCTGTGTGTGAGGAAACCATATTGACGGATGCGAAGAATCCAAACTCGATAGTCGGAAAGATACTCACGAAGCCAGAGCTTTGGGACAATGACGTCTATATTAATGTGGCACGTACTTCAGTTTCGATCTACCTCTAGCAAGCTCACATTGAAAGGCAGAGCAATTCAGTAGAATACCCGCACACCAAACGACTGCAATCTAAGTCACCCATAGAACTGCCTATGTCAGGGATGCCAGAGGTTTGTACTTGGTGCATACTGACTGATTGCTTGTTTATGACTTAACTGTGGCAGGATGAGCAAGTGGAGGTTGACGATATGCATGGATCCAATGAGGATGCACTGACATGCATGGTCATGGTGAGTACACCTAATGCGTTTCAATGCCAACTCTATTCTCCAAAAGTATGCATTACTCACTGATGAGTAATGTGACCCGCTGTCAACTTTTAACCCCACAATCAGGATTGGAGATCCCTGAATCGTGAAGTCAAGGAAAGCGGAGAATGGAGATTTACGGAAGTGCAGAGAGCACACCAGCACAGTACTGTGTCACTACCATTCCGTGATCTGGGATGGCAGAGAAATCATTTGGCTAGCACTGTTTAAGATTTCCATGAGATTTTGTTTATAGATTACTGATTACTGTCCAGCAGGCCCCATACTCCCCTTCCATGGATTCTCCTAAATCTGTTGATGTCGAGGTCGATAGTGATGACAATCGCTCTCAGGTGTCCTTTGTCTCCGAACTGTATCCACGTGGTTTCGGCCAAGGCACACCCGTCAATGATCGTGGTAGATATATCCACAGCCAGATGGGGACGCCTCCAATCCCGTATATCCTTCCAGTATCTCCAGAAAGGTGTGAAGACTCTATGGTAATTATTCAACTGTTGTTCCATGCTACTTATTAATATGTCCTGAAGCCCTCGCCTGAGCCTTTTGGACTCGGACGTCAAACGCCCTTGAAACGAATGAGATCGGGTGAACTGACCACGCCAGTATGTAGTTATTCCCCCTGTATACTAAGCATTTGCCCATGCTGATGCTATGCTCTACTTCAGGTTTCGCATCATGGTCGTCCATTGGAGTCACCATTGATACTCACACCTCAACGAGCAATTTCTGCTCCAGCTCTGCCACTCCGGCCTATCAAGCATCGCCGTCTCACACCCTTTCACCCTGTTGAAGCCAGGACAGGACAACACACTAGTCACTTCAAGGATGCGCTGAGAGAGTTAGAGCGCGATATGAAGGCTGCCCGGAAAGAGTTGCGTGAGCAAATTGACGTTTTGCATAACATGAAACATGAGCTTCAAGAATGTAATATCAGGCTTCAGTCCATCGTATTACGCTCTCCACACAATGTGGTGACAAACTACATTTACTAGTGCTTCAATAACTTTGTACATAGTGTATTCCGCACATAGTGTACTCATGTGGTTGATTGAATGTTCGTGAAATGTGCAGCGGGATCATTTAATACATTCATGTGATAAACAATACTAGAAATACAGTCGATCGACAAGCTACCTTGAGTGATTGCATAAAACTTGGCAAGCGCGTCGAGACGCCAACCCAAGGGGATGAATCAGTCCTTGAAACGGATTGCAAAGGTCTCCCAAGACAACAAAAGTTTGAGTGTATCATGATTCTCGCTCCATCAGGTGCTCGCCAATGGTTCGTCAGGTAATTAAATATTACTCATAGCTACTAATTGACTACGTACTCAAAGTCAAATAAGTAATTTTTGAGTAGAATGCAGAATAAGTAAAATTCTACTTAAATAAGTAGGTTCCACTACTCAGAGACCTACTTACTCGCCACTTATCTAAAAATTAACGGAGAACATGTGGGAGTCTGACCTTGGCGACGCTTCGGTCGGGTAGGCCGCTTCATTTGCTAACCGTGCTGAAACCACGTGGCACAAGCGGCGCTTGCATCAGCAAAGTTCCCGCCACTCACCCAATACACCTCCCTACCGGTGTTGACTTTCCCTTTCATCCAAAACTCACAAAAAAATTAAGGAAAAATCACAAAAAAATCACAGAAATTTACCTTATAGTGTATTTGTATCTGTAAATAGAAACCAGAGTGTGCCTGCATAAAGTTGATTGAAAACTGTGGTTGCTGATTTTGATCTGATAATAGATGAACTGATAAGAGCTGTTTCTTCACTGCCATTTGCATCTCTCTTTCTTACCACCACCTCTCTACTCTCTACTCACTTTACACCCGATCTACAGGGTTAAGTGGGCCCACAGGAGCTTTCCTATGTTTTCACTTTCATATACAGTGACTCCAAAAACTGTTACAATGTTTGGTACTTTTGTAGTGTATAGAAAATATTGGTTGCAGGCATGGGAATTTCGCTTAGTATTTGCAGAGGTGTGGGAAGCCCTAATCCCTAGCTACCTGATGGTGCCTTAATCATGTGATTTAGTTTAGGCAGTGCAGAGATGTGCCCATTTTAAGACAAGCCTGTCATTGTAATAGTTTTTTCACTTTTGAAATGAAGTGGATATTTAGGTATTATCAGTACTTGTATAGCCTCCTTTAGCCTTAAGAACTCCCTGGATCCTTCCGGGTATACTCTCAATCAACTTCTGACACTCTTCAACTAGTATCTTGTCCCATTCTACTTGAATTCTCTTCTACAATTCCAAAATCCCATTAAGAAGGTGCTCATACTCTGCAAGCCCCTTTTGATCTAACACCAGATATGTTCAATGGGGTTGAGATCTGGTGACTGTGCAGGGCTGAAATCTTACTCTTCTAGCCACTCCTTGACCTTTTTACAGGTGTGTTTGAGGTCATTATCTTGTTGAAAGATAGTATTAGGAGAATTAAGACCAAAATACTCTAGGGTTTATTGAAGCTTATCCTTCAAAATATGAAGGCAGAGGTCTCCATCTATCCTACCACCAATCATAGTGGCATAGCCAACTCCCTTCCAAGTAATACAGTCCTATATCATCACAAAACCATTACCAAACTTGACAGCTCCTTTCACTAGTCTATCACTGAGCCCTTAACCTGTCTTTTTCCATGCCCATTTGCATCCATCTGACCTCAAACTATTGATTTTGATCTTATCAGACCATACCACCTCCTTCAAATTATCTAAAGTCCAGTCCTTGTGGACATAGGCAAAGTCCAAGCAAGCCTTATGATGTTTGATAAAGAGTAGAGGTCATTTGGACTTGACCACAGCCTTTAGACCAGCCTTTTTTGAGTACTGGTGAACTGTGTTTAGGGAGAGAGATTGATTGATGATATTGGAGAGAATTTTGGTCACCTGGACAGAATTTTCAGCCTTCTAAGATGAGATAAGATAGATAGTATGACAAATGTTAAAAGGAAAGAGCTTGGATGGACAACCTCCAGTAGACTTTTGAAGGCCAGAATGTTCCTTGGAGTGAAGTCTGGATATAGTAGCAGTGCTGACACCAGTATTGGAGGCAATAGAGTGAACTGAGTAGCCAGAGTCAAAGAAAGAAAGAATGTTACTTTTTTGAGTAGTGGAAAGAGATCTCATGATAATAGTGGTTGAGAATAAAGAGGTGTGGGAATAGTTTTAAACTCAGAAATGATCTATATATAGTGATCATCATTGTGATGACCAAACAAGACCAAATATTCTATGTTTTTGATAAGATTCTACCTTGCATGTCAAAAGTGAAAAAACTGTTACAATGACATGTTTGTCTTAAAATGGGCATGTCTCTGCACTGCCTAAACTAAATCACATGATCAAGGCACCATCAGGTAGCTAGGGATTAGGGCTTCCCATGCCTCTGCAAATGCTAAGCGAAATTCCCACACCTGCAACCAATATTTTCTATACACTACAAAAGTACCAAACATTGTAACACCCATAGTGTGTCGTGCCATACAAGTCAACGCCGACAGCAGGTCTATCACGGGAAAAAAACATCTATAATAAGCATCTTTCAAAGGTAAATTGCTGACCTTCGTACGATGTATCTATATGACCAATAGATAGGTTCGTGTTCGAGTTGAACATGCGTTCGCGGTGTTAAAAGGTCGATTCCAGTCTCTGCGGGAACTTCGGTTAGTAATGCACATGGAACGAGACATGAAGATCGCGATCCATTGGATCCAGTGTTGCCTCATACTCCACAATATGATTATCTCGTTCGAAGAAGAGATGGGGGTTGAGACAACAATCAGGTGGGCAAGGCAAGAAGGGGAAGAGC
>JBBPUC010000781.1:0-11770 GCA_038094375.1 Tubosaeta aff. heterosetosa
CTACTTACAGCAGATTTAAGTAAACCCAATAAGTAGAATTTTACTTGTATAAGTAGGTTCCATTACTGGAAACCCACTTGCTTGCCACTTAATTCTACTTACTTCCCACTTATCCAGGCACCAATAATTATGTATTACGTCCGATAAGTACACCCCAAGTATCAAACAAGTAGTACAATACACGTCGGCAGCCATACTGTAAGATTGCGTGGTGCTCGCTCCTCTCGTCATCGTAATGGGGGTCGCCCCGGCGTGTCTTTCCACCTCATCAACACGGTGATGGCAGTGGAGCACGCACCTGTGTACCACCTTCCTGTGCAGAGCACTTGCTTGCTCACCGTCGGTGTCGTTGTAGCGTACATCCTTGCCATCGTCATCGTTGTTCGTCGATATGATGACCCTACCTCGTTGCTGTGGCAGATATACCCTGCGTGCCTCCTCAGTGTGGTGGTAGTAGTAGCGGAGACACGTACCCATGTCGCCCTCGCCACGTCATCCCGTGGTGGTGTGTGTGTGGTGAAGCTGGTGTCGCCCGCTTCGTCGTAGTGGTGGGCACACGCTAGCCTCGTCATCGTAGCTGTGGCAGGGAGGCACACTCATGTTGTACTTGCGCTCGTTGTCGTCGTCATGGACGATCGCGTGGTGCTCGCTCCTCTCGTCATCGTAAAGGGGGTCGCCCTGGCATGTCTTCCCGCCTCGTCAACACGGTGGTGGTGGCAATGGAGCACGTACCTGTGTACCACCTTCCTGTGCAGTGCACTCGCGCGGGGCATGTGTCAGTGTCCTCGCACGCACGTTGCCCCGTGCGTGGATCCTCCTCACTGGTGACTCGGCGCATGGCTGGTGGATCGTGACGGGCGAAAAGGCGCTGGCATGCGGCAGGTGCTGGAGCAGATATGCCCTGTGTGCCTCCTCAACGTGGCGGTGGTAGTAGCAGAGGTACATACCTGCGTTGCCCTCTCGCTGCATCATCCTGTGGTGGTGGGTGTGTGGTGAAGCCGCTGACACCTGCTTCATCGTAGTGGGGGCACGCGCTAGCCTCGTCGTTGTGGTCCTGCGGAGGCGTCGCTCTCGCCTCGTTGTCGCAGCTGTGGTGGGGGGTTGCACTCGTGTCGTACTTGGTCCCATGCGCTCTTTGCGCTCTTCATGGTTGGAAGGCAAGGAGCGTTGACAGTGCTTGACGGAACTTGTAGGGGTGGTCACGTGAATTCAGAACTTTGTGCACGTGACTTGTTAGTCGCATGCGCACAAAGTTCAAACCTTGAGGTGGGGCGACGCTTATGCGTTCCCTTGGCGATGACGACGAAGAGGGCGGACCCTCCCACAGCTATGACGAGGGCGAGGTCGATGCCTCTGTTGGACCACAACGCTAGCGCGCACCCACCATCACGACGAAGAGTGTAGCGACAGCGTCAGGGTGTGTCCACTGCTACTGGGACGCCACAGTGAGGGCAAGGGTGGCAATGGTGATGCAGGTACGTGCGCCCACTGCTACCACCATCACGTTGACAAGGCGCCCAGAGCGTACCCACTGTGTGCCCCCATCACCACTTCGACGGCGACCACAACAACGAAGAAATGACTATGAGGGGTGACACCTTTGTGGGGTCACGACGATGAAGCTGGTGCATGCCTACCACCACGACAAAGAGGGTTACCCCAGCTTCAGCACATGCTCACTGCCGCATGGACGACACGACAAGGGTGGGGACAACGCAGGTACGTGCGCCCGCTACTACCACCGCTATGTTGATGAGGCACCCTAGGAATATCCGCTACTACCACGACGAAGGAGGCAGGGGCAGCATGGCCACGAGCAGCGAGGACAGCAAGGGCAAGGCCCAGGAAGGTGGCACACAGCCCCAATGCCGCCAGGCCCGTTACGAGTGTACCCACCATCACGGCGAGGGGAGTGAGTGCAATCCGACCGCGCGCTCCACCACCACGACAGTGACGGAGGCAAGGGCAACACAAGGCCTATGGGCAGGACGGTGTAGATTTTTTGTGGAAACTAAGTACTTGTAGCGTTACTTGTTTCTAGCTTATGGACTACTTGACACCTTACGAACATCGGCAGTAACTTGAGCGAGCTTGAAGCTTGCTTAGAATTAACTTATTGCAGCTTATTTCTCGGCAAATGATAAGTAATATGATAAGTGGTCAATAAGTACATAAGTGCGAAATAAGTAATGCTCTAATTACCTGATGTATTACTGACGCATCGCTCACAAGCGAAGGCCTTGCTCTACATTACTGTGCAAGTGTCTGTCAGTTCGCCCGACTATGACCAGGCGTCTCTCAAGTATTCGGCGTGGGGGGGAACAAGCCACTCCTCTCCGAGGCTTTTGCTATTTTGCGAGACTTCTAGGGCGTACATGAATAATGGTTACGTACACGACAAACAGAGGCGCCCATGGCATAGTTTTCGGAGGATATAGCCTGGGTTTCCCTCTACCATCGCGATTTTCTCCACCACAAGGAATCTTTAACGTTTGGATTTCGCGTTAGAATACTCACTAGAGACAACGGGCTCTTTACAACTATTCCTGAACTCCAAGATTTGCACATGTTCATCAGGGGAGCAGCGACGTTATTATAACGGATTGCGGTCAGTGCCAACCTATTGTAATCCATTTTAAGGCGAAATTTTGTCCATTAAATTTCATTGTAATGCCTTGATTCCATTTGACGTTAGCTTGGGGCAGTGATGGTATCCATCACCCAAATCGACTTATGGGCACAAATTAGTGCCATGGATCAAATGCCGGAATCACGCCATTAACACATCCCAACTCGTCTGCTGCATGTCAGGTTTGAGATCTCACCGTAGAGTACATCAAACCGGGAAACATCGGCGTGTGGCCAATCCTCTTGCGACCGCCCAGTGGCAGGTGTGCATTAATGCAACCCTGCATCCACAAAGCCCACGTCTCCGATTTGTACCAAAGTTTTATATCTCACTGTGTCGTCAATTTCTACACTCTTGTCAGGGACGCTCGAGAAAATATGCCGTCTCACCAACAAAGGACTTGTCAGATTTCTCGACTTTATCGCCGAAACTGTGACTTCGTTGACCGTCCATGTCATCACTCATCAGGTCATCTCCGGGCAGAAGGAAGAATATACACTGGATGTAGTGATAGCCAGGATGCGGCGTTTAAGAAGATATAGTGAGTGAGCACATGTCGAGTCGGCAATCGAGTATGTTTGTCAAGGACGGGTATGGCTCCATGCCTGTGGTTCAGCTTTCGCTCTTTGTCCCAGGGACCTACAAGTACGAGGTTGGTCTTGAGTGGTCTGGATTGCTAGGTGGCTTGATTGAGTCAAGGTGGTGCTCAAAAATATAATAAGTCTGGTTAATATTTCAGTTTGTAACATCATATTCCTACCAACTCACGCGACATGCGTCATGGCAGAATCCACGCATAGGACGTGTACATACTCGCACTCTGGCATTCGCGCCGAGAAACACTCGAGACTCGACGCACCATCGATGTGACCAAAAGAAAATATCTGCCTCCACTGAGTTTCCCGCGCCTTCAATGTCGGCCACCTTCAGCCTACTGAATTTGGCTGTCCTATGGAACGGGTTGTTGAACTGTCGAGATACATCGATCACAGGTGCGATGTATGTTGCTAATAACGCACGGTCATCACGTTGTTTGCAAAGCAGTCTCAATGGTAGGATCAGACTCAGTGGCGCATTCACAAACGCGTTTTAGGTATTGAGATCGAATTTCTTGCTCAAAGAATACGGCTTATTTGCTGCCCTCTATTTACTACACACAAATTCCTGGGGCCCGAACACGTTTGAACACCACGTGTCTATGATTGCGGTCATATAAAAGGGGCGACTGCAGCATGTTGCTTATCTCTTATTATTCTCCCGCTTTGTTCCTATGAGCCTCGCAGGGCCCTCTATACTGCCTCTTTTTAGGTCATTTCAGCCAAAGGCGAGAACTGAAAGCACTTATGAGCAAGATCTGCTAAGGCTTTTGGACGGGCTCAGTCTCCAGGAAAGGGACGAATTCCAGACGTCTTTGAAGCGCAGGATAAGCGCAGGCGGTCGATTGTCTGACCGTGACATTGCTTTGAACGATTTAATCCAGCAGGCGCGCGAGCTTGCTACTTTCAACGAGGATCGAGTACTCGCAGAACGCATTGCTACTGCGGAGGACTCGGAGGGCGATGTCGAACGGGAGACGGCGGTCGAAGCCCCACGTGTAGCCCCTGAGTCAAAGGGTAAAAGGTGCGTGGGCTTTGCCGAGTTTGGAGTCGGGTGAGCGAACCTAGATAAAGGACCCGGACCAAGCGAAAGAAAAAGAAGCACAAACAGCAAGGCGAGGTTGACCAGAGCCCAGTTGAGACGCAGCAAATAGTTTCTCAGACCACCCACAAATTTGTGTGAGTAGCCTGTGCCTCTATTCTAAAATTAGCTGAGGGAAGGTACACTCAGGACGCTAGGCCAGCGGGATGATAGCCAACGACATGGTTCGCCTCCCTCAGTTTCGGCGTGGGCGCGGGGTCCGCCTCTTAGCGTGCTTGCCGCTTCTATTGAGAATGAGATAAGGGAAGCTCTACCAAAGAAGGATACTAAAGGAAAGGGTAAAGAACAGTCTGAAGTGCGCGTAGTCAGGTAAGAAGAGCATCTTTTGCACTTGGACGATGACCGACTCACGAAGTAGCAATCACACTCTGCGCCCCCTGTGGCAGACGGGGGCCACCTCCCAGTCGGACGGAAGTTGGGTATTTGGCTCACTGGCACCCGGGCCTGGTTGGACGAATCCGAGCAATGCTCAATCAAAAACCACTGTAGCAACTTTGACATTTGGCTCGCTGACATCGGAGCCCAGCTTGCCAAGTTCCATCAGTGTTTCACGTAAAGCGATCGAACGGTAGGTCTATGTTCAAGTCAGTTTGCGGGTTCCTGACTTCTCGATGTTGACTTGGCAGGCCAACTGGTCACAATTGTGTGATCTGCCAAGATCCGATCTACGGGGCAGAAATTCGAGCTCCTTGTGACCACTACTATGATATTAGCTGCGTTACAGATCTATTCAAGTCTGCTACTCGAGATGAAACACTTTTCCCTCCTCGCTGTTGCAAGCAGAACATTTCGTTTACGGATGTTCGGCCACATCTTTCGCAAACACTTATCTCGACGTTCAAGGAAAAGGAAATTGAGTTCAGCACCTTGAAACGTGTCTACTGCTCCTCGTCTGCCTGTAGCCGGTTCTTAGGACCCCTCGCTGAAGACGATTCGGAAAGTCGAGTCTATAGCTGCCCTGTAATGGGATGCAGAAGGCTGACATGTGGCAAATGTCGCGAACAACATTGTGGTGATTGGACGCATGTATGTCATCCCGATGCAGGGGCCACTGAGGTCCTCGAGCTTAGCCGCACCTCCGGCTGGTCTCGCTGTCCGGGCTGCTCACAAATGATCGAGCTCAACATTGGCTGCTTCCACATGACATGCCGTTGCAGAACCGAGTTTTGTTACCTCTGTCGCGCACGATGGAAGACGTGTCCGTGTCGACAGTGGGACGAACAACGGCTTCTGACAGCTGCCGAGGAGAGAGTAAATGCGCAGCTTGGGAACTGGGAACAAGTTGGACCGGCTGCGAACCGACGAGGGCGTCAGCAAGAGCGCCCCCCTACCGTCGCCCTGGCGTACCTTGATGACACAGTTAACCGGGACCTTGCGCGTACAGTACAAAGAGATTGGCCAGCACTACCATCTGGTGTGGTTCGTGCACGACTAGCGAATACCGCACCCACTCCAGCCGCTTCCCAGAGGACAAGATCGAACACAGCCGCCGCATCAATGTCGACATCAGTGTCTGGTCAAGGTAGCCGACGTACTTTCCTTGATGCCATGCGAGAACGCATGATTCGCGAAATGATGGAGAGGCTGAGAATGGACCACGATTGCGATCATATTCAATGGGGTTACCAAGACGGCGGTGGACACTGCGCACACTGCGGGTGTTATTTGCCGCTTTATCTCTTTGTGAGTGATGGTGCTTCGAGCGGTATGCTAGTATTTATCGATTTTTTGTTTAGCGTTGTCAAGATTGTGAGATGTTGGCGTGTAATCGGTGCAGGCGTAACCGTCTGTGAGGAATATACGAGACGCCGGATATTTTTCTACCTCATGTGGCATTGCGAACGGCCGAGATACGATATTCGTGAGCGTGTTGGACGACGTGAAACATCGGTCATACTACCATCAATCAAACAGCCTTGAAAGCTGTGAGTGTGAGAGCTGCCTGCCGTTTCCCACTGACCGTGGAGCTAGTCGGCTTGCCTGCTGGTTTCCGAGTCCCGCTGATCTCCGACGCTGATTCGGCATCGTCCGGGTGGCTCGCCTTATCAGCCGCGGCTGCGATCTTCTCTTGTCTCTTGCAAACCACCATGGCAAACGTTTACGTGGGTGTTGTCTTCCCCTCGTCTATCCATTGCTGAACCAATTCAGTTTGATATCGATATCGATGGCATACACCAAGGCCGCATCGTGTTCAAGCTCTACGACGATGTCGTCCCAAAGACGGCCAAAAACTTCCGTGAACTCGCTACTGGCAAACATGGCTTTGGTTACAAAAACTCTACATTCCACCGTGTCATCCCCCAATTCATGCTTCAAGGCGGCGATTTCACCAAAGGTAACGGCACGGGCGGTAAATCCATCTACGGTGAAAAGTTTGATGGTTTGTGTGTTCCCACCGCGCGTACTCACTGCAGGTGCTCACATGGCTTGCCCCGTCGCAGATGAGAACTTCAAACTGAAGCACACTAAGAAATACCTGCTCTCGATGGCCAACGCTGGCAAGAACACCAACGGCTCGCAGTTCTTCATTACCACCGTTATCACCAATTGGCTTGACGGAAAGCATGTCGTGTTTGGTATGTCACTTATATTCTGCGACGATGTCTTCTTCGTGTTGATTCATCTCGTAGGTGAAGTCGTTGAGGGTTCAGCTGTCGTCGACGCCGTCGAGAAAGTTGGGTCTGCGAGCGGAAAAACCAGCGGGAAGGTCAAGATTAGCGCATGTGGAACTGTGTGAATATGATTTTTCGGGAAAAGCGAGAAGTATATGTTTCTTGTAACCGCCTTGTATAATTTAGTGATTGACCGTTGAGTCTTGTGGGTGTTGTTGGTACCAGTGAAGTTGAACCCAAATTCTGGGCCACCTCGGCGGTGAGGTTTTTGTACATCACTACCATGTTCAGTGTGAGACGCATAGGCTCGGTCGACGCGGAGCGAGCTCCTGACGATTGCTACTCGTCTCAAGCAGTGCTCCCCTTTCTCACATACACCTCGCACCAAGACGAATATTTCGCAGTGGAAACTCTGCGCTCGATGCATGGGACCCACGAACGGAACAGCGTTACTCACCGTGGCAGTCCCGATCTCCAACATTGCAGCCCATCTGTACTCGCTAGTCGGACTCTTGTACTGGCCACAAAGCCTGCCAATTAAACGAAGCATCACAGTTGAGAAAATGAGCGAGTGGACGGACGCGTTAAACATGCAAACAAGACAAGTGACTTGGATTCCATTTGGCATCGGGTGCCAGGACTAGCATGCTAACAGTTGTTTCACAGGAAATTGAGCACGAGCAGTCCTCTCCATTGAGTCACGACAGACGGCGTGCTGACCCAAAGATCTGTAGTAAGGACTTGCGCGAAATTTACAACCATAAGGAGGCACCTGGGATGATTTCAGAGATAGGAGAGGGTATCTCAGCGTGAGCCTTGATAGCGCTCATATTCGAAAAGCCTCGGCTTGCCTCCAAACACCTCCAAACCACCCGGGTCAAAGACCCAGCTTATTCATATTCTCTAGCGAGAGACAAAACGCTTGTTGACTCTTGGCACAGTTATTCTCACAAGTTCAGGAAACCCAAGCATCCTCGCATGGACAGGGTCATCCGCGGCAGTTTCAATGGTTGCCTTCGTATCAATATCACGAGGCTCTGTGAGCGAGGCTCCAGCCTTACAGTACACGTCTTACCAGCCATACCTGGTGCTGAAATCGGAATGATTACCAGTGTCGGACTGCGTTTTCTCACCTTCACCACAGGTACTAAACCTTCCTGTCCCATTGTTTGTATGATGCCGAATGAAATACCCATTCCCTACCTTCAACCTTGGGCCGTTATCTGTCCCTGCAGAACAGTTTTCTGCTTCAAGGCGAGCACACCCAGGTTTTTAGACATCAGTGCTGAAGAAGGTCTCTCCTAGTTTGAGCCTCTATACCTCGGTCGCCTCGGACCAACTTTCTACTGGACTGACAGCCTGCCGGAAACGTAACGGAGACCATAGAGGTGGATTTAGATAACAAATCACCCTCGCTGGATAGCCGGCGTCACCGTTCTCTGGTCCTTCCAATGTCACAAGGACAACTCGAACAGCATGGCTCATATTGCCTTACGCTAGTGTTTGGTGGCGATTCGCACCTAATCGTCGCACCACTTCGGCCTCCTTCTGCTGGATCCCCCACCTAGAGGCAGGGACGTGCCATCCGATTCCTCGTTCAACTCCGCCAACCATGTAGTGCACTTTTACTCAAGCCCACTCGTCGGAACGTGGAACAATGATGGCAGCGCTGGTACTTGTGAGAGCGTCGCGCGTGCCGTTGGTAATGATATTTGTGAGATACTCATCCTCCTGCACGAGTAAAAATAAGGTGACACATGACTGTGATTCCCACATCCGAACTCTCTATTTTGGCATATGCAACAGCAACAAGTTCAGCTTCAACACTACAACTCCGCACTGCTTAACAAGATTAATCCCTCAACATGGACCATAATCGACAAGGAGGAACAACTGGGCCAGAGTTATCTTTCCAAGTTCATCATAGTCGAGTGGCGCAAGCACGATCTGCGACGTGAATTAGCAATATGCAGCATATATTGGTAGCGAAGCGATTGCCTTGGAATATTGTGAGGCCGGGTCTGCAACCGTCCACACTAAGTTGGTGTCTGGTAATTCGATACTAGATTGGAATAGCTGAATGGTAAACCTGAGAGATGAATGTGACTTACGTCGTCGCATATTGGGTGCTGTGATCGGCGTACCACAAAAAACCCAAGTTGGCGCATTTGGGGTAATATCTCATTCGGACAACCACTTACGTGTTGGGGATTTTTCCTCGTGTGGAGCTATACCAAAAAAACTCCTGGTTTGGGATGGTAGCAATAACGGAGCCCGACCATTCGTCCGCCTTCTTGCCCACCACGGGGTTAATTTTGGCACTTCTGCCGTCTTGAATGGAGAAACGCCAGCGATTTCGGGGGTCACTTTGGTCTGTCAAAGACTCGAGTCTCCACCGAGTCTGCAGTAATTAGGTGAGCTTTGTATTTGAGATGAAAACCAAAGATCGCCATACAGCGATGTTACTGTTGACCTCTCCGAGCTGAACAGGCGTGTTATCCGGGCTTTTATCACCGACGTCCCTTCCACTCTGAGTCTGATTCACGGAATAAACGTAGCTTCCAACAGGATCTAGCCCCCGGAGCCGAGGGTAAGCCAAAAGAGAGTAAACACGGTATTCGTGAGCCATCGCTACGTTGGTTACTAGGCGAGACGGGTGTGGAAGGGTGTACGAGTCATTCTGCATTTTATTATAAGCCTCGAACGATGTCGAAGCTCGTCCTTATTGGGATGCTGAGCTGCAAACTTCAACTTATGCCCTATTTTGATGCCTTGGATCCAGGTACTATATATTTTGACCATCGAATTGCTCATTTAAGATTTTTTGTGGTACTTCAGACAGAATCCTGGGGCCACTACAAAGCTTCATCCGGTTAGCTACCACAGCGCATAATAAATGGTAACGTCCCGTGGTCTTGTACTTTGGAGACCTAAATAACGTGGATATGTTTGCAGATGAGTCTCCTCTCGAGTCGTGTATTGCTTATTTATTCGATCCCAGTCCTCGATCGCGGAATTAGGCCGATGTCATAATACCATTGTGGTTGTTGGAGCTCTGAAAGCCTCGAAGGCAAGCATGTGGTGAGTACCACTTCTACAAAATCTTGCATAGAATCAACTAGATCCTGACATCATCGTAGCTCTATGTGTTAATAATGTGCTGTGAGTACAGCCCGGTTTCTGTATCAGATGGTTCGAACTGTGTTGAGTAAATGTAGCAGCTTTGCTGTTCCTCCCATCGGAGGCCCGTCAGTGCATCATATTGGATTCGATCTTCGGAACGCACAGTACCGCTGCTCCAATCACATTACTGATGCTAGGGATGCCTGCACTGGAAATAGCCTCTCTTGCTGCTATAAACAACCCTCTGCTACTGCGCCCGCGCTGTACGCCTCTCCCTGGCTCTCCGCTCCTCTTCTTCTCCTGAAGCTTTACTGCTACCGCACCATCACAACGCCATTTTTGAACTAAGGTAAGGAGTTTTGTAAACTTTGAAACCCTTACTTGACATCTTGGCATAGAGCGTGCAATGTGCACAATTCCGCTTTCTGCGTTATAAGTCAGGGGTGCTCGCTCGGGACGCAAAAACGTCCATGTGTCCCCGACAGACTTTATGTAAATCGAGCTGCTTCAGGTCCGATTCATTTCACTTATGCAGTGAATGTCGGGATCGCCGCGATTTGAGTCAGATTCGTCTGTGTCGGATTTGGAGTTAGACTCGTCCCGATTTAACAAACCGCTTACCTTGCATTTTGGCATCACACCATCTTACGATTTATGAACGGAAGGAACAGCCAACGCCTATAAACAAGCATTTGAATGACATTCCGAGAGCTCCAAATTTGCAAACCGACAGCGGTTACGTGGTGCATCAGAGACTCACTGACTACATTTGTCTCGACATCGTTTCCAGCGGTTCATGTATCTGCCATTCTAACATCGCTCGGAAGCGTAGTGCAGTGCCAATGACCCCTTGGGGTAGTCCCAATTCATCGTGGGGGCCATGTAAGCTCTGGAATTATCTTCCGAGGGCACTCTTACCCTTGGCAGTTCTAGCTATTTCCTCTCGGGATGCGCATTGGGTGAGGACAGACTCCGATACAACTCTTACATCCCACAGCAGGAAACACTAACGCAATATAGTACACAACAAGATAACACAGCATATGACATCAATTCTTCAAGGCAACTCTGCACTGCTGGACGAACGCTCTTGTGTTTACTCGGCAACAGTAAGGGTGAATAACTGTTTGGCCGCGTTGGGTTTAACGATTTGCTCGAGCACAACCTGTGACACTCGGAATCAACAGCATGCAGCGTCGGAAAGGGTAAGCCGATTACCTCAGAATGCACATCGGATGGGTCGTCAACCGTCCATACTCGCGTTGGGTTACTCGGCAGTTCATAACTGAATAGCAATGATTCAGCAACAACTCAAGAGATATAAATGAGTGACACATTGATTTGTATTGCTTCGGGTCTCTAGTTGGTGTGTCATGACAAGGTGAAGTTAGTGCATTCGGTACATTGACTTTTTACATTCCACTCACGTTCCAGGGATTGCTTCTGGGAAAGTAGTAACGTACCAAAAGAAGTCTGGGTCACCTTTTTCGTCAGCGACAACCTTCCCGTCCTGTGTTGGCACTACATAGTAGGTAGTTGATCCGAATTTAATGGAGATCTGGAAATGGTCTCTGGTATCATGAGCTAACGGGATAGGTTATGCTAATGGCTATGTCCCGCTGGGTGCGCAGTGATAGCGAAGGGATTGTCAAGTGTGAGACTCACTTGACTTGAGAGAGTGAAGCTCGGTAAGGTATCAGACAATAGT